>KV417525.1:197721-258953 GCA_001630335.1 Athelia psychrophila | reverse complement strand
TAGATTTCAGCATGGTCGTTTCAACTGCAGGTTGCCCATGCAGCTGGGTGGACTCCATTACCATCCCTTCGTCCCCAATGCCTGTTCGCATCGGTACCAACTATGCTCCTACCACATTCGAAAGAACGCGTGTGGAATTCTCCCTTACAGGTGTCCGTCAGGACCTCGCGCGGCTGGAAAGCGCATTGGCGCACCTCCAAGCCGTCCAAGAACTACTTCAGCTAAAACGAGACGCTCTGCAGAAGTACGCTTATACGCACTTGGCTTTACTATCCCCAATCCGGAGAGTACCGCCCGAGATTCTCGTGGATATTTTCTCATACTTCTTTCCCGACGACGACGACGATGCTACTGCGGGTGCAAGGCGTAATCGCATGCTACCATCGCACATTTGCGAGCGGTGGCGAAATCTCTCATTGTCTACTCCCAGTTTTTGGGCGAATGTCTGCATTATTGCAGATGAAGCGGATATCAGCCGGAAGCTGGAGTGCGCCCAGTGTTGGCTTGCGCGTTCAGGAAGTTGTCCGCTGACAGTGAACATTTCGACGACACCGCAATACTTGCAATACCTAGGACCACAGTGGAAGCCTCTTCTTGATATTTTCCTCCCATTTTGCAGGAAATGGCGACATGCAAGCATAATTTTAAACGAAACCAGTGATCTTTCCGCCATCAAAAATAACCTGCCAATGTTGGAAAGCTTGAAGATCCTACACTTGACCCGTGATTCGCCTTTCGAGTTTGCGCCAAAACTTTATAGCCTTATGACGAGTGCCTTTGATATCCTCATGAACGCCAACGCCCTTCCTTGGAATCAACTTACTGTCCTCAGCATTACTGTTGACTCTGTGCAGCAGTTTCTGGCTGTTATGCAAAAACTGCCCAACGTCGTTTCGCACACAGTTCAACTCTTCTCACTAAGCCCCCGTGTGGAAGAACCCTTCGAATATCCACCAATCCGGCTCGAGCACCTCGAGTCCCTAAACATGACCGTAGAACCCGATATTCACATTACCGGCTTTCACGAGTGCTTAGATTTGCCGGCGTTAAAGCACTACGCATACATCGAACAGGAACTTGACACAAGATGGAGCTTATCATCATTTCTATCTCTCATCTCTCGTTCATCTTGTGCCCTGCAGTCCATCGACATCTATGTCGCAAGTGCAGCGAGGCAGAATAACCTCGCTCTTCTGCTTGCCCAAACCCCGGATCTGGAATCCCTCAAATTCAACTGCTATCTTTCCATGGGCATTATCAGTAACATGGTCCTGGACCTACTTCTCGTCTCATCGTCGTCGACTTCTCGCCTCCTGCCGAAGCTCACGACCGTATTTCTCGACTATGACAAGGATTTCGACTTTCACCTTCTCTTGAACATGATAAATTCACGCTGGAAAATTGACGGGCGAACGACCGGAGCACGCCGGAAGACCCCACTCGCAAAGATTACGGTCTGGAACGTTGAAAATACCGATGTGCTGGACCATGGGCTGCTAGAGTGTTTGCGGGAGTTGAAAACCCATGGTTCGGTGAAGGTCATATTAGTTAACAAATAATGAGGGTATATAGCAAACAGGCAAGCGGAATTTGGACGCAACCTTGAAATTTGACCGTCAATGGCCGTAGCATTCAACATACATAAATATCAAAAAACCCAGGCGAAGTAGAGTATACTTCAGCATCTTTCTTTCCGGAAACCGTGTTCCTTGTCGTTCGACCAACCCTGAGAACATACATAAGGACCATGATTCAGAGGGATATGAGGGGATATGTACATCATGGCGAACCAAAACGTGCCCTCCAGGTCAAAGAAGCCATGGGATCGTTTTTAGGCGGCATGAACATGAATATCGGCAATAATGGCATTGACTTGGAAGGCCAGAATATGAATGTTGGCCCGGTGGTATGGATGTTTTGGAAAAGGTTACGCGAACCCATTGGATTTAGGAGGGACATACATATTACCATATGGATATAATATAGTATGCAGTACTGTGCTGAGTCCACGAGACAAGACAAGCACAAGTATCCGAGATATAGTCCAGGGGTTACGATGAGTCCAGATGTTGCCTTTGAACTGATTTTGAGTGGACCAGATCCACCATGTTGATGATTCGCTAACTTGAAGTACAGTTTACTACGGTCCTCACATTTACTTGCTAATTGTATAAACAATTTTCTGGCCCGACACCTTCCCCTCCCTGAGCTTCGCCAGCCCTCCGGGGATCGCCTCTACCCCACCGCTCTGGTGGTCTATGTTGTGCACACGCAGCTTCCCATCCTCCAGCAGCTTTGGGAGATATTTGTGCCTGCAAAGAAACCGCGCATCAGCTTCATGAGTATTGATCATGTGAAGAGGCGCACCATTCCGCAATGTCCGCGCGGTCGACCTCGTTCTTCTCCTCCAGGACGGAGTAGATGAGGGTGGGCACGATCTCCACGTTCGCGGGGTATTCTTCCTCCAGTCTCCCCCGGAGCGAGACGACCTTCCCGCCCTCGTCGCTCAGCGCCTGCGCCGCGAGCACCGTGCTGCCAAACTCGCTGATCCCGTCGAGCGCCACCCTGATCGCCCCGCCCGACGCGGCCTTGATCTTCTGCGCGACCTCTGGATCCCTATAGTCGAACACCGCATCGGCGCCGAGCCTCGTCAGGGCCTCGTGGTGGTGCTTTGAGGCGGTAGTGTACACTTTCAGGCCTGACAGCTATGCAATATCGAATGTTGAATTATCAGAGTTGTCCGCTAACACGCTCATTGCGACGACTGACCTTTGCGAGCTGGATGGCGTAGTATGACACCGACGCGGCGCCGCTCCAGATAAGAATCGCGTCGCCGGCCACGACGGCGGTCTTGCGCGCTGGCTCCCAGGGGCGCGGGATGTCCAGACGCGTGTACAGGGCCTGGGCGGCGGTGTCCGCGGGGATGCCGCCGATGGCCGCCGCCTGCTCGAACGAGGTGCCCTCCGGGATGCGCCAGACGACGGGCGTCTGGGCAGAGATGTATTCTGCCGGTGAAGACTTGTGTGAGCTTCCCCGCGAAATATCTAGGCAAGCTTAGGAAGTGGCGTACCGGCGAAAGCACCGTTATCCTGGTGCAGAAACCCCCCACGCGTGAAACCCGCGACGCGGTCGCCCGCCTTGTATGACGTGCGCCCCTTAGCAGCGGCGACGACACCAGCGAAGTCGGAGCCGGTCGAGCTGCCGGATTTGAGCTGCTTTCCGTGGACGTGCTTCCAGTCGGTGGGGTTGAGCGCGGCAGCGTGCACTTTCACGAGGAGGTCGACGTAGGCGGGCAGCGCCTGTTCTTTCACCTCCCAGCCGGACTGGCTGCTATCAACAACGAGCGCGCGATGCGTGGATGGAATAGTAATATGGGACATGGTGCGGCGGGTAAGAGAGGTAGAGAAGGCGCGGGCCAGCAACAGGGTCTTTGTGGGCGACAGAGAGGGCTTTTGATAGATAAATGCGTCCTACGTGCAGCAGGGTTTAAGTACCTTAAGCAGATTACCAAGAATATGCAGCATTGATATTGGTGAGCACGTTATTGAAGCGGATTCATGATGAGCCAGGTGAATATCCTTCTGGCTGCTGACCAACTGGACTCGGGGCTGACCAAGACACACCGAAAGCCTGCGAAAGACACCGTAGTGGACGCAGATCGCTGAGTGTTGGAAGTATTGGTAAGGAAATAGCCATGACAAGATGATGGGGGGACAGAGGAAAGTGACCTGAAAGTGACAGCGGTAGATAGACGCGCCGGGCGCTTGATCGTGACGGGCACGGTATGACGGTGAGATCTAAGGATAGGTAAAGTAGATGGTATGGTCATGGGAGGAATCGAGAGATCGCAGAACTTCGCAAAATCGCTGCGTGTCAAATTGGTCGGCGGGCAAAGGAAAATTTCTCGGTGTCATTGCACGCCTCCAACGCAAAGACATGGCACCGTTTCTTCGTGAACTTCGTTCCGGTACTACCATTATGCGTGCACTGCAGGTTGGATAGCCATGCAATAAATAAACAAGGCCAACACATAAGTATCTTAAAATGCAATCAATAGTCCAACACTACTTGGTGGCCACCTTTTATTCTCCTTTATCTTTATCTTTATTTGCTAATCGTATAAATAATCTCCTGCCCAGACACCTTCCCCTCCTTGAGCTTCGTCAGCCCCTCGGGAATCGCCTCCAACCCACCGGGATGGTGGTAAATGCTGTGCGCGCGCAGCTTCCCACTCTTTAGTAGCGTGGGGAGGAATTCATGCCTGAAAAGAAATCGCACGTCAGCTTAATGAATACCGGACTGTGAAGAGGTGTACCATGCAGCGATGTCCGTGCGGTCGACTTTATTGCCCCCATTTTACCAGTCTTCGTCAGTTTGCTACATACTCAGAGTGGTCACGAGTCTACGCAAGACAGGGCACCGCTCCTTTGTGTACTCCGTTCCGGTGCTGTCATTATGCGTGCGCTGCAGGTTGGATAGTTGTGCGCATAATAATAAAATTCACAATCTAACACTACGTGGTGGCTACACTTTAATCTCCTTCATCTTCACCCTCACTTGCTAATTGTATAAACGATCTTCTGCCCAGATACCTTCCCCTCCTTGAGCTTCGTCAGCCCCTCGGGAATTGCCTCCAGCCCACCGGGCTGGTGGTCAATGCTGTGCGCGCGCAGCTTCCCACTCTCTAGTAGTGTGGGGAGGAATTCATGCCTGCAAAGAAATCCCGCGTCAGTTTAACGAATACCGATCATGCGAGGAGGCGCACCATGCAGCGATGTCCGCGCGGTCGACTGCGTTTTTCTCCTCCAGGACAGAGTAGATGCTGGTGGGCACGATCTCCACGTTCGCGGGGTACTCTCCCTCCGGCCTCCCTAGGAGCGTGACGACCTTCCCGCCCTCGTCGCTCAGCGCCTGCGCCGCGAGCACCGTGCTGCCATACTCGCTGATCCCGTCGAGGGCCACCCTGATCCTCCCGCCCGACGCGGTTCTGATCTTCTGCACCACCTCTGGATCTCTATAGTCGAACACCGCGTCGGCACCGAGCCTCTTCAGGGCCTCGTGGTGGTGCTCCGAGGCAGTCGTATACACTTTCAGCCCTGCCAGCTTGGCGAGCTGGATGGCGTAGTACGACACCGACGCGGCGCCGCTCCAGATTAGGATCGAGTCGCCCGCGACGACGGCAGTCTTGCGCGCGGGCTCCCACGGGCGCGGGATGTCGAGTCGCGTGTAGAGGGCTTGCACGGCGGTGTCGGCGGGGATGCCGCCGATCGCGGCTGCCTGCTCAAATGTGATGTTGTCGGGAATGCGCCAGACGACCGGGGTCTGTGCTGAGATGTATTCTACGCGCCAGTATCAGCAGTGAGCACGAATCCAGAATATAAATGATATTGTGAATATGCATATGCATATACTCACCAGCAAACGCGCCGTTGTCCGCATGCAGCGCCCCGCCGCGTGTGAAGCCAGCGACGCGGTCGCCCACTTTGTACTGCGCGCTCCCCTTGGCGGCGACTACGACGCCAGAGAAGTCCGAGCCGCTGGAATTACCGGGTTCGAACCACTTCAGGAGGACGTGCTTCCAGTCGGTCGGGTTGAGCGCGGCGGCGTGCACTTTGACGAGGAGGTCGTCGTACACGGGGAGGGCCTGTTCTCTGAGATCCCAGCCGGTCAGGTCGCTGTTGCCGACGAGGGCGCGGTGCGTGGATGGAATAGACATGGTAGTAAGGCGGGTAAGAGTCTAGAGAGGTGGAGAAGGCTTTGGAGACGATCTTTGCTGGAGATTAAGTTTTATTTGTGCGGGCAGGCTTAAGTACCCTGGGGTTAGGTGACAAATAATATACAGCATTGGGGTGAATAAGCACATCGTTGACGCGGCGGCGAGATGAGCAGGAGGGTGCGAGGCTGACCAAGACACGCGCTGAAAGCTTCCGAAAGACACCGTAATGGCCCCGCAAGTTTGTCCGTGCGCTCACTCAGCCTGTGTCGGGGGCAAGGATGGCGGGCTGGCAGGTGCCAGTCGTAGTGAATGGTTCCAAAGCAAAAGGAGCGAACTGCAAGTGATAGAAATAACCGCTGCCGGCGTACAGGATAACATCAGTACCATCCCCTCTCGTGTGAACCGGTACCTCCTTCAGATTTGCCACACACTCGTTCTTCGTGGTCTTGCAGAAATCAAAGACTCGGCGACTCGTACTCAATCTTTCTGAACATATTTGACGTCTCCGCCATCCTGCACTTTCGTTCAGGGTACGCACTGGTAGATGTTGGTAGGCAAGGCCGCAGGCCGAGCTTTACATTTCATTTAATATTGTATCAACAAGGCATCAGGACCATTGCGCTCTGGGACATTATCTGAGTCAAAAGGCCTGAATCCAAGAGGTTCTCATTTAGACAGTACACGATATCATGCACTAGAAATGCTGTCCTTCTTGTATACACTCCCCTGCCTTCCACCTTCACTGATTGTCAAAGTCACTGTACTGCTGCTAGTCAGCACGCTAGGCGGCGCAGCCCGGCCCCCATCTCTAACGGACACCGTGCTGTCATCGGATATTTTCGTTGTAACCCGAGCAGGGCTCGTTTCACATGTCTTGTCCCCAAACACCTTCCCCAGCTCCTCCAGGGAGCAATGGGCAGTCTCGGGATAAACAAAGTAGACAAAGACGCCCGAGACGATGCAGAAGCCCATGAGCAGGAAGTAGTAGCCGCCCTTGAGGACCCTAAACAGCGGCGGGGTGACGAACGCGATGGCGAAGTTGGCCAGCCAGTTGGTTGATGTGGAGAGCGCCATACCTTTGGCGCGGGCGCGGAGCGGGAAGATTTCGGCGCCGAGCAACCACGGGCAGGGACCCCAGCTGAAAAGGACAATGGAGGTGAATTTGAGGCCTATCAATAGAGGGAGGCGAGAGGTACTCACGACGCTCCGAAGAAAAACAGATATATGCATACCCCAGCGAGGATTCCATCTGCAGGACCGACGCGCGCGCTGACTTTCTGAATGCTGTCCGCATAGAACTGCAAGCCTCCGACAAGAGCAAGAGACCCCACAAGCCCAGCGCTACCCACAAGCAAGAACAGCCTCCGCCCCCACTTATCGACGAGGAACATTGTCGGGACGGTCCCAGCGCAGTAGATAACAGCAGAAACGCCTGCATAGAGCAATGCGCGGTCGATGGTCAAGCCTGCACGCAGGAGGTTCTCGGGGAGGTAATACAGGATCGCGTTGATGCCGTTGAACTGCGCGAAGAGCTGACAGGTGATGCCGACGACCGTGCGGCGGCTGTACTGCTTGAAAAGCTGCGCCCAGGACGCCTCGCCCATGAGCTCCTCGCAGTCTATGGCAACTTCCATCTCCTTGAAGCTCTCGAGAATCTTGGGGTCTGTGATGTCACCTGTGCCTTGGAGGTCTGCGAGGGTGACGAGGGCTTCGGCCTTGAACCCGTTTCTGATCAGCCAGCGAGGGGTTTCGGGGAGGAACCATGTCCAGATGATGAGGACGACGGCCAGCGCTGCTTGCAGAATGTATGGACCCCTCCAAGAGATTTCTGAAGGCATCGCTTGGAAGAATGCGTAGCCGACCCAGGCGGAGAGCAGGTAGCCAGCGTTGAGGCACATGTATTCGATGGAGACAAAGAGACCCCGTGCGTGCGCAGGAGCGATTTCGCACTGCAGGATGGGGACAGTCATCGAGAGCATGCCGACGCCAGCGCCTTAGATTGCGCGGCCGACGATGAGGGTAGCAAGGTCAGGGGCGAATAGTTGGATGAGGGCTGCGACGAAGTAGAGGCATGCGCCGATTCTCACAGACATGCGGCGGCCGAGAAGATCACAGACATACGCAGCGAAGAAAGATGCTAGCAGAGCCGTTATGTTGATGCAAGCCACCACAATAGCTGCATGAAGATAAATAATGTATGTCAGCCTTGGGTCAGCCACAAGGTGGGAATCAAGCGCTTACCTTGCATGAAGGGGTCAACGCCTGTCGTGCCATCCTCGACCTGCTGCATGGTCACAGACTTGTGGTACATCCGGTTGATGAAAGATGGCTGAACCTGTACGGCGGCGAAAATACCCTGGCTATAGCCAAACATCGCGTCCCCGAGCGGCGCCAGAGCAGAGGATGCAAACAGCAGCGGCTTTCCGACCATCCATCGAGGATAGTGGTGCCTATAGACCTTGGGTCTGATATCTGACAGCTTCATATTCAAAAGAAAGCGGTGAGAATGAAAATGATAGCAAGTGCGAAAGCGAAATGAAGGGAAAGAAAGAGAAGAGCGATGTGGGCTGACTGCTCTAAGCTTTGACTTTTGAACACACACCTCGGTGACAGTACACTAGTCAATTGCCACGCGAATAATACCCACGAATAATGATATCAAATAATTTAAACGCCAATCAACGCGTCTCTCGGACTGACGGAGCGACCTTATCTCACCTTATCTTGACCACGAACCACGATCGATATCATCTCAACCCCCATTTCGCAATGCCAGGCCGCCTTCAGAACAGAGTCAGCTCAGAAAATATTTACATATATAGTTGTAACTGACTAAATACGCGTCTAGGTTGCTCTCATCACTGGTGCTGGATCGTATGTCACACGACTGCACCTGTGCCGATCGTGTATCTGACAAAAATCCAGAGGAATCGGCTTAGAATCATCGCTTCTGTTTGCAGCAGAGGGTGCTCATGTCCTACTGGTCGACGTCAACATCGCCGCGGCTGAGAAGGGCGCGGCCCTGATCAAGGAGCGGTTCCCAAACGTGAAGGCCGTGGCTGTCAAGGCTGACGTGGGCAAGGAGGAAGACATCAAGAATGCAGTCGATCTCGCCGTAAAGGAGTTTGGGCGGCTCGATGTCATGGTGCGTGAAGCCGGATGCCAAAGCACATTGCGCTGATACTTGCGCTCACGACGTACAGTTCAATAACGCTGGTAATCCTCGCATCAAATCAATCATCCACCTATTTGCATCTAACACATACCAGGAATAATGCACCCAGCAGACGACAACGCCACCAACACCGAGGAGAAGATCTGGGACCTCACGATGACGATCAACCTCAAAGGTGTCTGGTGGGGCTGCAAGTACGCGATCCTCGCCATGCGCAACAACCCCACCGACGAATCCAAGGGCTTGCATACCGGAGGCAGCATCATCAACACCGCGAGCTTCGTCGCGCTGATGGGCGCAGCTACTCCGCAGTTGGCTTGTGAGTGTTCATTTGAGATCTGAGATCTGAAGTCCTTGGGTGCCGGATGTTAACGAAGCGCTGTAGATACCGCGTCAAAGGTGGTATAGATAATATCAAAATTTCCATCTACTGACCAGATAATTTCACAGGGCGGTGTACTCGCCATGACGCGCGAGCTGGCGATGGTCCATGCGCGTGAGGGCATCCGATTCAACTCCCTCTGCCCGTGCGTCTCGTCCTCAGAGTCATATGACCTGCGAACTCTGCTCATCAGATATACAGTGGCCCTCTCAAGACACCCCTCCTGATGGACTTCCTCAACACTCCTGAGAAGCGCGACCGGCGCATGATTCACCTGCCTATGGGCAGATTCGGCGAGGCCGTTGAGCTGGCGAAGGGCGCGCTCTTCCGTGAGTCTAATTTTGTCATCGCCAACGTCTTGTCACTCACTATTTGTGGTTTTATAGTGGCTAGCGATGACAGCAGCTACATGACGGTGAGATCAACTGCAGCTGTGATAAGCTGCGTGCTGACTTCTGATACCATTCATAGGGTACGGACTTCAAAGTTGATGGAGGTCTGTCTTCGGCATATGTCACCGCGATAGGCGAGCCTGTTCTACCCCCACCCGCGAGCCTTATCTAGGTTCCAATGCACCCATAGCCATGCATGTAATACCAACGAATGTAATGTCGCATCGAACTTCGAAGTAACCGCACGGATGAGAACGGGGAGAAAGTCATCCAATAACGCATAGCAAATCTGTAGTCCTACAATTTCCGATCCTACATCTGAACGCCAACAATAAATCCGTACCACTCCCAATGTACACACCTGCCATTTCGACTTTCAGTAATGCCAGTTTTCACAGCTCCTTCTTGGCCTTGGCGGCCCGCTTCTTGTCGCCTTCGATCTTCCTGATGCGTGTGACTTCCTTGCCAATGTCGTTCTGCACCTCCTTGTGCAAGGCCGGGCGGTAGCCGAGGTGGAAGAGGACCTCCAAGTGGACGAAGAACGGCGCAAGTACGACAGCTGTGGGACAGATATCATTATTCAATGATACGAATGGGTGAAATTGGGTAAGAGCGCGCGTACCTCCGACAACGTTATCAAGAAGAGCAGGGGCGCGCTTTTCTGCGACTCCGTGCCCGATGAACTGGGCGATCCAAGATAATGCGTGTACACCACCAGCTACAGCCATGGCGTTGCTGCCGTGGTAGTAGTAGGCAGTCGCAGTGAGCAGAGACAATGTTAGCTGCGGCGCATAGATAAGCTATGCGGGGAGCCGTGAGTATCTTATATTCGGCGAACTCGTAGAACACATACAGCAGCAATGGGTTCGAGCGCGAGGTAGTAGAGTAGATAGGAGCTTGCCATCAGCGTGGGGAACTTGAGGTCAAAGACCAGGTAATCGTTGAATTCATGGTGGATGACAGGCAGGAACGAGGGCATCGGCCAGCTTGTGCTAAAGACCTGGAGGGACCTGCTCGTGATATGAGATTATTCAATTGCATCAATGAAGCGGATGAGTTGCGAACCAGATGATGAGGGGCACGCAGACGATGTGGATGGCCACATTGACCGGGTTGGTGTGGTATGCTCCGTAGAAGGTGAATTGTTTCCTGATATCGAACAGAGACGACATGTTGGTAGTTAGAAGCTGAGAGATGCGGGGTACATTAAAATGGGTAAGGCAGCAGGCCGGTAACCGGTAACCGGCGATCATGACAGGTGGTGTCGCACGCGAGCCGACGTGTCGCTGCCCTCCTCGAACGGTCCACCCAACCCGCTCACTCCGCACGTCGACTACACATACATCTTGCAAGCATTAAAAAATGGGTCTCTCAACACTCATCGTACGGGCTTCGGACGCGCTCCCCATGGCTGCCAGTGTCGATGACGAACAAGTACGCATTCTAAACCCCCTGTCGTCTCAATTACAGCACTAATCATCAATTTAGACGGAGCAAGCTCTCGCAGAGCACAAACAGCAGGCGAAGCTCATCTTCAGGCGTATAACAGCCAATTCTGAATCACGCTGCTCCATTGAAAGCGGGGCGTACACATTACAGTGCGTTCCTCTCCATTCAGATTAAATTCGAACAGCTGAGCTCAATAGCGTTGTAGTTACCTTATAGCGGACAACGTCGTATACCTCACCATAGCGGACAAATCATACCCTCGAAAACTGGCCTTTTCGTATCTCGACGAACTCTCCAAGGAGTTTTCACAGACATACGGACCGAAAGTGGAGACGATTCGCAAGCCGTATGCGTTTGTGGGATTCGGTGAGTGCATTGACATCTGTCTAGTCCCCTTGATCCTATTACTGACCAGTTACCTCCCCATCCTAGACACATTCATGTCCAAAACCGCGCGATTATACAGTGACTCACGGACAGCCGGCGCTGCTGCTGGGTCTAGCATGGACCGACTGAACGACGATCTCCAAGACGTCACACGGATTATGACGAAGAATATGGAAGAGCTACTTTGGCGAGGAGATTCGTTGGACAGTGCGTAGTTTATTACTGTCATCTTGCTCTGGCGAAGCTAATTTGCGGTAATATGCAGGAATGTCCCACCTGTCCACCTCCCTGCGTTCCGAGTCAGAGAAGTACCGGAAAGCGGCGCGGAGCATCAACGTGAACGCGATGATTCGCCAGTATGCGCCCGTTGCCGCGATTGCATTCATTTTGATAATACTGCTTTGGTGGAGATTCACATGAACCTGTGGAGGGATGGATTGGGGGGGGAGGGAGAGAGATACATGCGTACAGACTGACATACTATCCATTTTATAATATTGGACTTTCCTCCAATGTCACACCAGGCCTCAGTGCATATCAGCCATTGGCCAGACCGAAGAGCTGTACTGTACTTGTGCCGGCAGAACACCACAACACGCGGCTTGATTCGCATATACCCGCAGCGTAGCCCTTGTTCCTAACTACCTGTGTCTCTCTTGATTCCGCTACCAACATGACCTCCCCGGGTGGTTTCGCCTACCCTGGTGCCCCAGATCCTATGGGCCACCCCTCGTCCTACTCCCCTCAGATGGGGCCGCAGTCTCCTGGCGGTGGCCAGGCTATCAGCCCAGGCGCAATAACATACACCACCTCAACGGGTCCCGATGGCAAAGGCGAGTGCCTGAACCCTGCTCGATGAACGTGTGGATTAATAATATCTGCGCCGATAGTCATCTACCATCCCTTCAGGTGCGTGTTCATACATGCGATCTGGCGATCTATTCACTGATTTCGCTGTGCCTCCAGAGCTGTGCCTGCGAGGTGGGTTTGGATTGCGATCGTATCAATGGCGGCAACTGAGTTCTTATCGTTTTGATCATCCAGCTACCAGACGCCCAACGGCAAGGTTACGGGTATACAATGGGTCCCAGCTGAGGCTACCCAGATGCTCCCCAACGGAGCGCAGCCTGCTACCGCCGTATGTGACGACGATGACGCGCTCTTGATTGTTGATACTGATCAGTTGGATAGGAATTTGCGGCTTCTTGGAATCGAGGCCAGCTCAATCGCGACGACGAGAGATCACTGAAGCACTGGTAAGATACACTTTTGAGATCGATACTATTGATCTTCAACGCGACGTAGGCAACACGATGAAGATAAACGCCGCCGAAAAGAGGAGAAGCAATCATCCAAGCGAGTCGCACAATACGAGCGGGAGCGAAGAGATCGTGACAGGGACAGAGATGAAGACGACCGCGGCGGCTACCCGACTGTTTCCCGCAGGAAGAGCTTCGTGGGCGCTCCAGGGCCTCCTGGAGGCGGGTATGCCAATGGTTATCCCACCAGCCCATCGGGCTACGGCGCAGCAAGTCCATCCGGTTACGGCGCAACATCAGATCTGACGGACAGGTTTGGTGGCATGGGCGTTGACAATCGCGGCCAAGGTCAGGGTGGCTACGATAGAAGCTCTGCCTACGGGGCCCCCGGGGGTGGTGTCGTACCAGGTGCAGGCTCCGCGCGCCCACGGAAATACTCTGTCGGCGAGCAGGACAATAGACAAGATAGGCGGCGCAGCGCGTACGGTGGCGGCACCAGCCCGTACACCGCGCCCGGCCCTGATTTGTCTGCATACCCACAAGCCGGGGGGTACCAGGGGCCTCAGTCAGGCGCCTATCCCATTGCACCAACTCCACAAGCCGGTGGCATATACGCCTCAGAGCCGGGATATGCGGGCTATACCGCTGCTGGCGCCGAGCCATACCGTGCACCGTCCCCTTACGGCGCCAGTGCTGCGGCGCCCTACGGACCGCGCGCCCCATCACCCTACGGCGCTGGTGGAGCGGGCGGCGGGGCTTACGCCGCGGCCCAGTCACGCTCGAGGGCGCCCAGCCCCGTCGGTGTGTACCCTAGGGGCCCCATATCGCGTGCTGCCAGTCCTGTCGGTGGCTACATACCTCGCGGTGCCATATCGCGTGCTGCTAGTCCTGTTGGCGGCTACGTACCTCGCGGCGCTATATCGCGTGCTCCGAGCCCAATGATGCCTGGTTCTGCTGCCTACGGCGTGCCGAGTCCTTCGTTCCCCCAGCCTGGTATCGGTGGTGCCGGCGGATATCCTTCTTCACCCAACATGAGTAGCCCGGCAGCGTTGGCGGGCTCAGGTGGTTATGGCGCGCGGGAGCCTGAGCAACTTGCTGCACCTCCTGGGTTCTCTCGGTCTCCCAGTGCGGCGCAAGCCTACTCACCATTTGATACCATAAAGATCCAAGAAATGGATGATTTTGTCAGCAGCCACAGCATCCCTAAGATGCCGCTGGTCCTACAACCCGTGAGTTATCATTAAGAAATATGGGCAAGCAAGTACTGAGATGGAGTTTAGCATGACGTATTCCCCGAAGACTGGATCAGACTGATGCAAGACCTGTCTTTAGCATGGTCGGGAAAATTGCCCATCGCAGAAGCCGGTGGCCGCCCACCTAGACGGCAGACTCTCACAGCCGATCTAGTGGATCTTTGGAATTCGTCATTCTTCCTTGCCCGCGGCGTTGAACTAGTATTGTACAAAGGCGCTGAACGCCGTTCAGGACCTAACGCCGGTACCGTCGACAGGCACATCGCGGCGTTTGACGTAAACGACACATACTCAGACTCGGACTCCACTGAGTCCTCTGAGTCGGACTCAGACTCATCGGATGATGACGCGCCTCGCGCAGGCTACGGCGCGTACGGAAGGCAAGGCGCCGACTACGGTGACGATAAGCGCAGGCAGAAGGATAAGAAGAGGGAGAAGAAGCGCCGCCACAAGGAAAAGAGGGCGAGGAAGAAGGCCAAAGCCAGAGCGAAGAAATATGCTGCCTATCTGAGCTATGTCCCCAGGCCGGCTGGCATGGCAGGTCCGATGGGTATGAGTCCGGGTATGGGTATGGGCCACACTATGGGAGGTGGCATGCCGGGAGGATATTGATAATCTTGTTGTATGTATCATCAGCTGATGGCCTGTTACTTTCTGTTTGTCCGTGTAGAATTATGCTATGCCTCTGCAATTACTACCCATGCATTGTATCTGTTTCCAGAAAATATCATATTTGTGTGATAAAGTAAAACTAGCTACTGAAGCATTGAGTTATTCGCAAAAATACAGGCCTTCGCACACATTCAATCAAAGACGCTACACAGCGCTTACTTAATATCCACCTCGACCTCTACCACCATTGTACGAGTTATTATGACCGCCGTATCCATTGGGGGGTGGACCTCCATATCCACTGGCAGGTGGACCCCCATATCCGTTAGCAGGCGGACCTCCATATTCATTGGCAGGTGGACCTCCATAGCCTCCATAGCCTCCATAGCCCCCTCTGCTACCGCCTCGTCCAGCGCCGGGTCCGGGTCCGGGTCCAGGTCCATATCCACCACGGGATCCTCCGTCATTGGAGCCATAGCCACCTCCCCGAGAGCCGTATGAGTTGTAAGATGAATTTGGAGGACCGCCTCTTGACGGTGAGTTGTTATAACCCCCGCCATAGTTGGACGGAGGAGGCCTGCTGCCCGAGTTGTAACCACCGTACCCTTGTTGAGCGTTGTGCGGTGGTGGTGGCCGCTGATAGTTATTTCCGGAGCTGTTGTGCGAATTTCCACCACGGTCTGAGCCACCGCGGTCTGAGTTGTTGTGGAACATGGAATTCCCCCTGCCGCCTCTGCCACCGCGTTGATCATAGCCGCCTCGTCCACGGCCGTTGCCACCATTGCGTTCCACGTAACGCTGAGTAGCATTTGTGTCCGCCCAAGACAAACTCCTAGCGGGTCTCTTGACTCCTGGCAACAGGACAGCCCGATGGGGAGTTAATTGCTTGGGGAAAAAGTATTGGGCGGTCAATGTCTTGTCGTTCCTGATGTCGGGATGAGTAGACAAGGGAGAATAGTACGTCGACCCAGGTATACACTCTGGATTAGGTAGCACGGTGCCATTGATGCCTTTGCTCAGCTTGACGTCCAGCGAAAGAGGCTGCAAAATATTGTTAGAGCAGACTTATGCATGACAATAGAGCAACCGCACCTCTTGGTTCTTGCGTTTGCCATACAAACTTTCGAATGTCGGATAGAGTGAATGTTCATCTGACACAAAAAGAACATCACTTCCAAACCGATTTCTCCTTTTCTCATCTTCTGTGAGTTTTGGATAATCAACTGCCATAGCCTCCAGAAGTCGTTTCGGATCAATAAAGTTCATCAGCACGACACCCTGCCAGGACATTTTTTTGCCGTTCATATCAATTTCAAAGGTGGTGGGATAGAAGTCGATGATAGGGGAGTCGTCGTCCGTCATGAGGTGGTGGAATGCGGCTGGTATGTTATGCCGACTGAAGAAGATCCTCAGCTCAAGATATAGGTTAATCACTGGAGGAAACGTACCTGGCAGCAGGGAAAACACCCATGAGTTGTTCGTAGGGTTTGAAGGGCTGCCCCAGTTCGAAGCTGATGTCCATCTTGTCCAACTCCTCGAAGTCAGCAGCAAAAGGCGCGAAATGATAGGGATAGAACCACTGCCAAGAAGGCGTCTGTACCCCAGGAAGTCAGCAGTGTTTTCTCGTTCAATTATGCTCACGTACTCCTTGGTAATAATAATGCAAAACCCAAGCCATACCTTCGACGTAGTGTTTCGTGATGCTGGAAATTTTGTCAGAGCGGGCAGTTGTAGCTTTTGTAACGAACATACTTTTTTCGGAACTCAGTATCATTCGGCTCAACGCCAAACTTCTGACGGTAGTAGCGTTCTCGGTAGCCGGGTTCCCATAACCTGTAATCTGGTTAGGGAGCAGTGCAGGTATTGATGAGTTTGAACGCACTTGACTGTATCCTCTTGCTCTACAGTACCGTCAGCATTGACCTTGAGGGCCTTGGTTGCAGTGGTAGTGGTAGCATCATCCGGCGCTTCCTCCTCTTCAGTTCCGAGACCATCACCGACGATGTCGTCGTCAACTTCTTCAATCTTTCGCTTCACTCCAGCTAAGAAAGTATTAACTTCATTAGGGCTGACGTTGGCTTGATCTGCCATCGTAGTATCCATTTCGTGCTCGGCACTGATTTCTCCCTTGGCGTCGGGGGAGTCGTCGCCTACTGCAGGCTGATCAGCAGCTTGCTTGACTTCTTCAACATGATCTTGACCATCTAGACCAGGGAAGTCATCCTGAGCGGACGTCATCGTGATGTCCGCAGGGAAAGAGGGCTTTGCAGGCAGCGAGGCGCTTGGTTTCAACGGCTGAGCGCCGGCTAGTTCAGCTTTCAACATCTCAGCAGCGCTCATGTTCGCCATACGAATCGCTGCACGGTTGGCTACAACATCGCGGTTCGAGCCGGCGAGTGCTTGAGCGGCAGCTGGGGTATTCATCACCGACTCAGCAGTGGGATTTACGCCAAAGCCCATAGAGTCTGCATTTGCAGCGAAAGATGGGCGAGGGGGTAGCGAATGGTGCACTGCGGCACCGGAAAGTGTGGTCGTTGGGGCAGTCAGGCCCAATGCCGGAGAGGGACCAGAGCCTGCAGACACTGTTTTCACTTGACGGCTGTGCCTTTGATCCTCTTCAAGCTTGCGGCGTTTAGTATTTTGATCTTGGCGTTCCTCGGCTTGATAAATTTCAATAAGTATATTCTAGATCACTTCACGAGCATAGCTGCTAACCTTCACGTCGGCGTCGAAATATGTCGGTCTCTCTCTGAGCCACACCATCCAATATGATTTGGGCGCGAGCCAGCTCCAGATGTCCGTGATTCGTGAGGTAACCGCCCATTCTGGGCAGCTCTTGTTTCCAGATTTTCAACAAGGTATCAATCGCGCCTTCGCGAATCTCAAGTGATGGCAAATGGGGAAGGAAGTCGTTGCCGACGAAGAAGATTAGGAGCACCCAATCATCAAGGGATTGTTCGAAGCTGAACGGGAACGGGACATCAGGCACGTTGAGTTCAACTTCGAGGTACTCGCGGAGAATAGCGACATCAAGGAAAATGAATGGTTTTTTCTCTTCGGGTGTCTTTTCTACTTTTGTGAGCGGTGGTCCGGTACATTGCGCAGCGTAATGGCCTTCCTGACCGCACATCCGGCATGCAGTGTCGCTTTTCCCATTTCCGAAGACATCTTCCCGCAGAACCCTAAAGTTGGGTTCATGGGTAGCCAAAGCAAGCATGATCAAGTCAGCATCCTAAAGGGCAACGTCAGGAGAAGGCAAAGTAGTTATCGGTGGAGACCTACCAAACCATAAATTACGTGGCGAGTATTAGCATCATGGCCAGGGTTGACCCGTTGACGCCTGATAAAATCCATGATTTTGTGTTCGCCTTCTCCTGGAACATTGGCATCTGAGATGATGACTTGCATCTGGGTTACGTCAGTATTTTTTATTGGATGTTTGTCAAATCACAAACCCCTTTCCACCCAGGGTCACTGTTCATCTTCTGCGCCACCCAATACCGCAGAGAGGTGGCGAGCAAATCCATGAATGGGGTGCCAGGGGTGATGGCGTTTTGGTCCCAGGCCTTTTTGTCTTTCTGCTCGTCGGTGATCTCCTTACCCATACCTGGAATACGTTGAGAAGAGATATCAAACATGGCATTGATGCGTACCTTCCCAGAGGGCCTCAGCCTCTTTACGAGCTTCCTCCTTATCCTTAGCCTCTTGCGCGGACCGGAACCGACGAGAACGTTGCTGATTCATCTTTGCACGGGGCGCAACACCATCTGATAGTCGCTCTCAAACTTTGCATCAGGATTAAGTGGCGAAGAACTCACCAATGGCCATGAACAACAGCTTCCTTGGGCGAACCATGCCGACTACTCGTTCAGTGTAGCTGAAAATCTCCTGCATCATTTCCTCCTCCGTCTCAGGAGCCGGCTAAACAATATGCATTAGAGCCTTTGCTGGAAGCGACTACGCAAATGACTCACTTTCCCTTCTGGATGAGTACATGGATGTACCTAGTGCCGTTAGTACTGGCAACAACAAAATGGTACAGTTACTCACTATACCATTCATATCTAAATATAAATTGTCAAATTCGGTCCCGTTGGGATTGGGGTCTGTCATGCTGGCTGGGACTTTGATTTTGTTATCATTTTCGTCCAGTATCTCGATCTCCTCATCCTCGACGACGGGGTAGACTGAAGGGGCGGTTTGAGCATGATAAGTGAGTCAAAGGACACTGTACTGACTGATTTTGGGATACTTCTTGCTTAGCCAACGGAACAGCGCAGGAACACCCTGGGGAGCAGAGTTAGCCGGGAATTGGGTGCATAGGTGAGCCAACATACCATGATGCCTGATTATTAGTTGCAAATGTAGCAGCAGATACTCTAAAGCGTCAAATAAAGGGAGCAGAGAATAGTTACAGAGGTGGTTAGGCCAAAGTACCTTTGGAGTGCACGCCGAGAGTCATACATTCAAATCGGGAAAATATTTCCACGCCCGGACATCGACGGGCCCGGAGGGCTTGCTTGCTTGCTTGCACGAAACTTTAACAACCCACCACCATCTCTACCACTTCATAGCCTGCATACCATGGGTGTAAGTCAACACCTTCGAATGAATTCAAGAACCGCCGTGCTCATGGAATCTTCTAGCTTGCGAACGGCTTCTACAATGCCCTCGTCAAACGCAACAGTAAGTGTGTAATACTCAAACTGCTCCGTTCTTACTGACGAATTCTGGAAGGCGTCTTCGTGACCAGCATATTTGTTGGTGCATTTACCTTTGGCGTTGGATTTGACATTGGAGTCTCGACCTTCTGGGACAAGTATAACAAAGGAGTACGTGCTCGACATTCACGCCTTTGCTCGTGTCTGACCTTTCTTCACAGAAACAATGGAAAGACATTCGTGATAAATACGCAACAGAGGCGGAGGCATAGATGTAGAGCCACCCACCATCCAATCTTATCGTATTCCTTTGACCTGATGATACTATCCAATACCTGAACAAACCCACTCCACCAAGCCAGGATGCATGCATATCGGTCTGTGTTTCTCCCTGGTCTGGCGCCTGCCGGTATCGTCGCAGAAAGAAACATCGACGCGTTTTGCCTGAAGAGTTATATTTCACCAAGGTTTCAATCACAGATACGTACATCACTTGAAGAAAAAATATGCTAGAATATACAATGAGTTGGTGCTACGTGATAGTGCGTTGGTCAACATATGCAAATGCGGTCTATATTATGTTCGATAAAACGGTAGGAGAATATGGGTGCAGTGGTGGTGAGGAATGCAAGAGATGAAGAGATAAATGTCCATACATGTGCTTGGGCGACCAACGGGTTCTCGACTGGCGGTCAGGTCGATAAAGTCCCAGCGTCATCGTCTATTTCACGTTGGCCAAAGATCTGCTCGAATATGTCTTTCCCATCCGTGGATAAAGGGGAGAGCTGGAATTTGACGATGGCGGGGTCGTCTCGTGAAGCTTTGATTCTCCGAATCCTTTCCTCGTTCCAAATGTTCTCGAGCGTTTCGGAGAGATTCTTCAATCCAAAGAGGAAGCCGCGATCAGGCTGGTCAGGATAATGTGGAGGGAACCGCGCGTATATTAGACCTGTTTCCGGGTCAATGTTTGTTTGATAGCCTTGTGAGTTAGACACTTCATGCTTGCGATCGTTGGAAGGATAGGGAATCCAGTCTTGGCCGGTGGTGGTGTGGGCGAAGTCAACTATGCGAACGTTCATCTCGCCTCGCTTACGACGTCCGGCAGAGCGTTTCGCAACAGGGCCAACGAGAAGATCTTCGCTGTATGAATGACGCAAGGTAGGTCGCTCGCTCTTCTCGCTTGTGCGCGACTGTGAACGTTCGAGGGATTCACCACGCTTGCTCCGGGAGGATGGTTGTTCCAGTACACTTGATTTAAAAGCCTCCTGGGATTCCTGGTCACCGTCATAAATAAAGAGAAGGCTGCAGCCATAGAATCGATAGCCTTTGAGACGATTGATGATTCGAGCCAAGGCGTACAGTTTTTGGAGAAGAAGGGGGATTTGGTACGCCAGTATGCGTTCGCCATTGAAAAGGAACGACGCCAGTACGGAAGGAAACTCTTCGGCACGCACATCTCGGCCCATGTACTTGTCCTGGGTCATGTATGATTGCGTCTTATTATTCCAGACCTAAAGGGGAGAGAATCAGCCACGCTGCATGAGATGACGAAGAGGGACACATACCTGCATGCCACACACCCTCACGCCTAGTGATCGACTGGTAGTGCGATCACACTTCTTCCGCTGACTTTTCTTCTTGGCTGAAGAAGCGTCCATACCGTATTGCCTTGTTCCCATTTTCAAGTCTAATACACAAGGGTGTTTCATGCGACCAGTCAAATCCTCCATCAGAATGAAATGGTTTTGACGTGTCACCGCAGGGTCAGGGTCAGGCAAGATCCGCCCTGGCCCGGGGACCCTTTCAGCAATCGGAATTGGAGCCGAAGGCGGAGGAATTGGAAGCTGCTGAAGTGACCGCGAACGACTGCGCCGGCGACGACTGAGCGATGGTGCCAATTCAAGATCGTTCCAAAGGTCGGTAGATTGTTGAGCAGATGGATACGAAATTCCGTCGAATCCCTTGTGGCCGAGCAGGTCATCTATCCCTGCTGACATCGAGACCAATTTCCCTGGGCTAGTCATCATAGATTCGCTTTGGACTCGACGCAGTCTCACAGCAGACGACTCCCTTGCGTTCGTATCACTCGAACATTCCAACTGATTCGCTGGCCTCTTCTTGCACCTAACGCTGGCTTTCCGCCTTTCCACGTCATCATCCTCGCCATCAGCGATATCTCCCTCGTCCTCAGCCCGTAAGCGATGGCAGCGGCTACCGGAATTCCTGTTACGGAGTCGTCGCAAAACCGTGCTGAAGACGTGGTCCTTCAGCTTAGTGTTCACCATAGTCGATCCTATCCCCCCGAACCATCCTGGCGATTGGGAAGCGCTGTGGGTCTCGGACTGGTATGGCCTAAATCCAGGCCGAGATGCTACATCTTCTTCGCCTTTTGTTGTAGAGAAGGAATGAGGTGATTGAGAGATTCTGGCGGATGGTGGTGGAAGCGTAGTGATGAAATTGTTGGGAGAGTTTGCAGGTGTCAGGGGCGGGATCGTGTCAACTTGTAAAGGCGAGGAGCGGGCCAAGGGGCTCGGTTTGCTGTCGACAGACGCGCCCAAGGACAAGGTGCGGCGGTCCATAGGCAGAAGGTCAGGGCTCGACGCAGTAGAGCCGGCGAGACGTGTGCGCTTCAAATATCTGGGCAGCAGGGACCCAGAGGAAGCATAAGAATGCGACATGGAACGGTTCCTGCCACCATTGAACATCCACTCCGGAATTATGTGTCGATTGTGATCTAGTGCCACTTCAGGCATTTCGGCCTCCGTATGGTCGGTGTCCCCACCTTCGTCCTCTTCTGCGACGGAGGGGACATCAGCATTGGTGCAGTGTGTATGGGTGTTTTCTGGCATTCGAGAAGGGGAGGTGAGAGATTTATGCATTGGCGGCCGGGGGGTGCGGAGGCCAAAATCATGAGATGGTGGCGTGCTTGAATCGCCGTCTTTGGGAGGAGTCGTGGTCCCTTTGGGAACCCTGCGGTAACTGACAAGCATCACGCCCAAGTACCGAGGGATAAATCCGAGCAGGGGGGGTGCCTCGCGTTCCACAGATTCGTAGAACAGATTTTCGCGCGAGACCAGAGGCTAAATAAAGAGTTAGGTATGAAGACATTGCGATCATATCAAACAATACTGACTTTGCACACGGCTTGTTTGGTAAACTTGTAGATAGCGCTGTGACCACCAACTTGGTTGCGGAAAGGACGCAAGGGGATGTGGGGCAACCCTCCTTGAGACATGTCGAAATCAAAATCAAACTCGTCACCGCTGTTCAAACCGTCGGCATCGTCGGATTTTTGCAGCATTTCACCTAGGGTAGGGTACGGGTGTGCCATACCCTCCTCGTCGTGGTCGGCGGGAAAGTTCACGAATGGGGTAGGATATACGTGAGTTTGCGAGGATGTGAGGGGATTGGGGGATGTAGCAGAAGTGGTTGATGTGGATGTCGTAGCAGATGCCGTCTCCCACGCAGACTCATCGTCGGTGCTCCAAGGTGAGAATGTCGGGTGGTCTGGAGATGAATTTGCGGAAGGGGGAGTGTAAGAAAGTGCAACGGTGTCTAGCGGCGAAAATCGCACAGGGGTTGGGGATCGAGGCCGCACAGGGATACAACCTGAACCCAGTATATCACTGGCATCAATTGCACCTTCCGATGGAACATTAGATGATGGAAGTAGTGAGAATCGCTCTGGGGGAGATCGTGAGGGGGAGGGAGAAGGCGGATATGTTCTAGAGCGAGCAGAGGAATGCGATGATACGTTAGAGCCGGGAGGATCGAATGTCAGGGAAATGGCAGAAGCGGACGCTGAGCCAACCTCCGTGTCTGTGAGTACGCACTCCGACGCTCGTTCGAGACGCCTGCCTCGCCCGCTGTCGTGTCTCGTCATTACACTTTCTCTCCACCGAGCCAGATCATTCACAACACCCTCGCGAATTGAAGGCTTGCGTTCATTGGCTAGCTCAGCGTCGTCGACATCGTCATACACGCTAACGCTTTCTCTTGTCCGCACCCTCGATAATCCAGTTGAACTCTCCCCCCTCCTGATAGCAGCAGCCTCCCGATCCGGCCATTCGGAACGTTTCACGAACTCGAATTGGGCTGCTGCAACGCCCTCTGGTTTCTGCGAAGATCCGGTCCTCTGCCTGGACGAAGACACTTCCGGCCTGCTACGTTCCCCCAATGCCACATCCTCTGTCGATGAGGCTGCAGTCTCTTTGAAGAGCTGGAGAGAAGCCGCGACCTTGCGGCCAATGCCGGGGTTCGCAGAGGGGTTCGGCGGCGCCTCGTCAACGCCACCAGATGACGTTGAGGAAGAGGAGGACGCATACGACGACTTGCGGAAAAGTGGTCGGGCGCTCTTGGGCGAGGGCCTGACATGGGGTCGCTCGGTGGACGGACGAGCTGAAGGCATCGTGGTCGACCGGGGGGTTCTGCTCTGAATCAGGTGACTGGAGGATGCAGACCCCCGCCGGTCTCTTGTCGTCACAAAGTCGTCAGAGTCGGTGCCGCTGTCGTTCGGGAGACGGCCCCATGGTGCCGCCGTATGAGAATGGGCTCTGTGAAAGAGCGGCGGTTTGGGGATATAGTGACCTATGATCGGCGGGTCATTAGAATGTACGGCGCTTAGACGCGGCGAGGAGTGGGCTGTGACGGTCGCTGAACTTGGTGGCGAAGGAGGATACGCAATATTAGGTTGGCTCGAATGTTTTGAGTCGATATCAGAACCCATAGACAAGATGACACCGAGGAAGAAGCGGGGACCGGCTGAGAGGGATATGTAAGTCGCCAAACAACAAGAATAAAAAATGAGAAAGGCACACCTGTATATATAGCTGCAAGCACACCTAATAGATGGTGTTTCAGAGAATGATTGCTAGACGTTAGCCAGTGAAGATTGTGCCAAAATTGAGAGGAGGAGGGGGTTTATATCCGAAGGCGATGATCGTTCAAGGTGAGCCGGTTTTAGCAAAGGATGACCAATTGAGGTAGGCGAACGTTCCTGTCTCTGGCCACTACATTCGCATCGGTCAGTCAGTCTGCAGCCAATTATCGAGTGCATCACAAACCTGGGTCGTCGCAACTCATGGATCCAATTCCTTCAATTGCACGCTCGGGCTTTTAAGGGGGCGAATGCCAGCCCAACACGCCCCGTGTAGCGCGCACGTTGGTGAGTATTTCTCACCGCACTAATTCGAGCACTTCGCTTCGCTTCCTGCCGTTTTCCCCACACTTCGTATGGTCGGCCCTCCATTTAAACCTTTCCGTTCAAACTTCACTGTGACAGTACCCCGCTGGGACCGATCCTAGTGAACACCGAGCACGTAAACTCGACAGATCATCACCGGTCAGGGTATCGGCGCACGGGTGCTCCGCGTAAGTATGAATCTATGATGTCTTCGTGACAATTACGTGCTAATGATCGAGACCGGTCCATCTTCCTACCATGTCGGATTCGTGAGTACATCGCTATGCAATCGCCATCCAGCTTCAAAATTGCACCCACGAGCTCTTTCATCGGCCGTTTCGTGGCTTTCGAGGGTCCTCGACGCACACTCTGATGTTATGCGGGCGTCTTCTCTTGCATCCAATCGGCAAATAAACCGTCAGCTGCGTGCGACGGCCACTTTGCGGCCACGATGCTACCGAGTCCGTGATGAACAGGCGCCTATAAGTAAGGTTAATAACAACGTCAAAATCTCCGATTCGCTGGCAGCACTTGAATGTTATTTGAATGCTGCCAGGGGCCGGTTCGGGCGACACCACGAGCTCTTTAGTGGAAATTAAATCGCGATTATGGTTGTGATTATTCTGAGTACGATTTTGAGAAGATTTCCTAGAAGCGATTGAGAAGCGATGACGCAAAATCGCGTGAAATCAAAGTTGAGAATCACTATCCGAAGTAATTCTGACCTATTCCACTGAAAAATCTTGCACAAGGGCTGTCCCGCCTCGAATTCCGCTGACGTTACTGATGTCGAGCTCGACGAGCAGGATGACGGGATTATACCTATTTCAGTTATATGCTTCCTATGGTGATGTACAAATGTGGTCTGCAGAAAATGCCATTGCTTGCATTCTAGTATGATATGCATAGAATAACATTAACATGGACATGTAGGGAATGAAAAATATTAGCTAAGCTCATCACTGTCATGCGAGTGACTTGGAGCACAACCTCGGCAACGACAAGCGGAAAGCGGCAACGATCTCGAGACATCTCAAGAGACTAATTCGACATCAGATAATCACTGCAGAATCTGAGCAAAATCATTGAAAATCAAAGCTGAAAATCATGATTTTGCAGAATTTTGGGTCAATGATTTTGTGAGAATTTCACATAATCATGCTGAGAATCATGACCATAATCACACTTTAATCACTACTGTAAATACCCCATGTGGGGCCCCTTCATAGTGCATGACAGGTGATAAAGCAGTGAGGACATATTTGGGTAGTGCACATTACAAGGGTAATGTGAACTTATTGATGGCATTTTGAAGTGCAACCAAGAAATTGGCCAAACCAATACTTTAGACCTAAAAGTCAAATGGGTGTGATCATGCTACACACCAATTATATGTTTTAGTATGTAGTCTGAAGGTATTCTGATCTTATATGATGCTTGCATGTGGTAGTGGCTGCGCAATTCCGGAACCTTATAGAATGTGATGGAATGGGATGGAATGATTTATCAGCATCTTCCAAAGTATAAAAAGCAACCACGAAAAATGGCAACTATTTGTCGCTTTTTCACCCCTCTCAGATTCTACTGATGTCTCAGACTGCAACTCATTCATCACGTCCTCCACTCTTCTTACCTGATGATGAAGATGCTCATATGGAGCCACCATCATCTCAAAATTGGGATGCTGTATTCAACCCATCTGTATCAGATAGTGCCATCGGTGCACATCAATCTCACAGTCGCCACACAGTAATGCATTCCTTGGGGGTTCCAGGGGGAGAAGGGCCCACTCAGATCATGTTGGAGTACCCAATGGGCACTGCCCATCCTTCACATGGGCCTTTAACACCTCATGATGTCTCAAAAGACAACTCTCACAGCCGATTGAATCGAAGCACTTTGGGTCTACGATCATCTTTGAGACACATTGCACAGACACACCCTCACATTCATCAGGTATTTGAAGAGAGAACAAGAGATGCTGTTCATACAGTTACCTCTTCTTATGTGACAAATGCGGCACTGGCACCTCCCACTCCTCCCACATCCACAATTCATACTCAGGCAGCACCAGCGCAAGACCCAAATCACTCTAACCATGCGATGAATGAATCACCAACAATCAAATCTGAGGAAGCAGAATTTTATTCTGGTCAGTTTTGACCAAAGTGATGCAGATCTGTCAGCTGATGTTTTTTCACAGCAAGCAGGTCGGATAGGGCCGATCAGAGCAAAGATGCTCACACAACGGCACAGCCCGGGGCCGCAGTCGCTGTCAGTGGGCGCCAAAGAATAATCTTCGAAGGCGTCTATATATCAGACTCTGACGACGAAGAAGAAAAGGAAGGACATGGAGAGCAGCCCGTAAGTCGTCAGGCATTCATTCTTGAAGTATATTCCCTAATAATGGCTATTTCCAGCCCGATTCATCCTCCGAAGACAACACGCCAGCGCGGCTAAGCGAGACGGCCCAAGGAAAACTGAAAGCTGTCGAGCCTGACCAGCAGCCCGGCAATGTCGAGTCGGAATTGCAGCTAGGCGGGAACTTGGCCCCATGCGAAGAAAGCGGGGACGAAGAAGGAGAAATAGGTGATGACCGCCGAGAGGTGCAGCAGGTGTCCAATCCTTCGAACGCTGGCAGTGAGGCCGAAGCAGGCGAGCTGGACGAGGACGAGCTCTTTTCAGACGGCACGGGGGCTGGGAGTGAGGCTGATATCGATAAGCTCATGAGGGGGATCGGGAGGGGCGCTGATGCTGGCCAAAACGGCCACGCGGGGGAAGGTGGCGAGCCTAATTACGCGCCGACGCAAAAAAGGGTACGTCTCGCTTGCTCTGCTTCCACCACCCTCACCGCCATGTATCCTGACGCACGATCTACTCAGTCCAATGATGAACTTGATAGCCTATTTGGCGAGAATTCCGGCACACAGCCGACCTCGACGCGCAAGCGAGTTCGATCATTCAACGACCAAGGACCTCCCGCCAAAAGAGCAGCTCCACGCGATTCCATCTATGTTCAGGATAGCTCCAGTGACGAGGCACCTGTAGCATCTTCCAGCACTATGCGAAATCGCCCAAGATCATCGAATACAACTACAAAGTCGCGTCTAGTGGTGCCTAGGCGAAACAGACCCATCGTCTCGAACGGGTCTCAACAGAAATACACTATCACAGAAACCATCGAGCTGGTTGAGCAAAAATTTCGCATCAATGTTCAAATGATTCGTAGGCTGCATACCGTCCGCTCCACAATGGACCCGCAGGTATGTCCTCACCCCACCACAGAAATCACGGCCGACTAATTTTCATAAGGATTTGGATGTTCGAATGAACCAAGCAATACTCGACCTTCTAGAGGCCAAGTGGTGGATAACTTTGCAAGATGTCCGGGTAGGTCAAACGCATTCAACGTCACTAATTCAATTTTGCTAATGGCCATCGAAGAACTCGCATGTTGCCGAACTTCTTTCAACCTTCAGGGACGACGTTGTTTATTCGGTCGACACTAGAAAATTGGTCTATGATTTCTTGAATGCCCTGCACGAGCGCTTCAGGGGTGGCACTATCTTCGTGTGGAAAGGCCAAAAGTCCAAAGGGTTCTTGGACAACATCGACTTCAGCTTCTAACTTGCTTTGAATATGCTATCTTTGCTCTGAATATGCTATCTTTGCTCTGAATATGCTGTCTTATTCTCATTGTAGATACTTCGCCATCGTGCATGTTTGTTTTTTTTGCCAATTTTTGACGAGCAATGCGATGCTGAAGGGTCCATAAAGCGGTCCGACCAAGGCCCGACAGCACTAGCCACACAATCCTATTAAAAATAATGTAATACTACTGATAGTTCCCATCGTGTTCTGATCTAATCGTGAAACCACACCAAAAGTTCGTGGCAAGTTTGCAGTGTCGTGCAAATGTCAGTCATCGCGATATGCCACCTTCAACATCTAATCGTCGTCTCTTCGTTGCACGGTCATCATCATCGTCCATATCATCTACGACGATAATAGGTGATTTCGGGGTTTGCTCCTGGTAATCTATCGTTGCTGTCGATTTGTGTGGGGGTATATCCGTAGTCCGCGAAGCTGTCGTTATCGTGAATGGGACGAGGGGAGTGGTAGTAGTCGGTCGATAGTTTGGTGATGGCACCTGTCCTTGCATACCTGATCTTGGTGTGTGCGTATGTGGAGGAAGAGGCCCACCATTCGGGAATGGGAGAGGCGTGGTGGTGAATGGGCTTGATGGTCCCGGAGTCCCCGATGTTGGAGGTCCGCCGCGACTGGGCCCCGGTCCACCTCTCTTAGCTCTACCCCTGCCCCTGCCTCGTCCTCTGGCACCATCCTTCTCGCCTCTCATCCGCTCTTTCAAAAAGCGAACGATGTAGCTCTGCAAGATTTCCAACGCCTTCTGCGCACCTAGCGCTTCCAATTCTTTCAACTGTTCGGGAGTAAGATGGGAGAACACAGATGGGTTGAGTATGAGCGTATTCTCGTGAAGGACGATGGGTGGTGTGGGCAGGTGCGGGATAACAGAGGATGATGCTGATGTTGGATGCGATGAGGCTGGAACAGAACCGATGATTATGGGAATGCAGACTGAAGGCGGAAGAGAGGAGATGAAGGAGGTAGATTGTGCTGCAGCAGCGGATGCAGTGGAAGGAGATTCACTCGTGGAAGGTATCACAGATAATGGCGGGGGATGTGGTTGAGTGGAAGTAATCACAGGCCTAGAATCGGCCGCCGGCAGATGGCCCGAAGAGTTGGCAGAGCTGGATTGAAGGACAGGCGCAGTAGATGGCGCAAGTGGAAGGGCCACGGTCAACGGTTGCTCCACTTTCACCGTAATTGAAGACGATGAAGATGGCTGTGGCAGGGGAACAGATGTGAACAGAGAGGAAAGGCCGTTCGTAGGGGGGGCAGGCTTCTTCATCAGAGGTGCGCTGGTTAGAGGCGGCGGTAATGGTCCACTGCCTAGTTTAATGCTCCGCTTGAAGGGAGGATCACTAGGGCCGTTGGTCACTTTCTTGCTCTTGCCTGCCGTCACTTTGATTCCAGTTGCGGGTGACATGCTTCCATTTACTTGCTGCTGCTGTATATGGGCAAGCCGAGCTTCTTGTTCTTCGAAGCCGGGCACAGATGCCTCTTCGACTGACCAGAAAAAACCCTTCCCGCGTTCGCCTGCACATCGCTCCATCTTCTTGAAAGATCGGTTTGACGAAAGATTATGTCGTACAGAGTTCTACGGCAAAATTGTGAGTGGAGTACGCGCATGCGAGGGCCAATATCTTTACCTCCCATCCCGCCTCGTCATTCCACTTGTACCAATCGAAGCTGTCTCTCATCCATCCGCATATATCCTGCAAAGTAGCCTTCCCTCCCAGAGCGTTGATGGCACGATAACACATGATGGAATATGTGAGCTGTGGTTTTGCGGGCATGACCTCGGGCTTGGGTGGTTTGGGTGGAGGCAGAGGTGTCGGCTCTGTCTTCTTGCGCTTCTTCGAATTCAATTTGGGCTTTGGAGGTGCGGAAGGTTTGGCTGAAGGTACGGGTGCAGGCGGTGGTGGTGAGTGTGAGGTGAGGGACGAGGGTGGTGAATGGGAGATAATGTCGACAGATGGGGAGCGCATCCGCGCTGTGTCATCTTGCTCGTCGAAGGGGGATGGGGAGTCTTCGGGGGAGGGAGGAGGCGGTAACACGAAATGAAACGTGCGTGACGCGATCTGTATCTGTGATCTACACCAAAATCGGTCAGTATGAACGGGTTACACAATGACGGACGCAGAGCCGAACCTTTCGCTCAATAGAACCCTGCTGCCGCTACCGGACCAAACACCGTCCACCCAAGCACCGTTTCGGCCGACCACAACCAAGGCGAAGCGTTCCTCATCTTCCTCATACTCGATTCGAGCATGGAGTCTGGAAACACTCTTCAGGGGCCCAAGATCCACGTCCACTTGGGCCTTGTCGGCTAGAGAAGATGACTCGGAGGCAGCAGGGCTGCACCTCCTTCCGATGGTGACGCTGAGTGTTTGTAGAAAATATGTGAAATTGGGGAAAACGAGCGAGTAGTATGCGCTGATAGACTCTTGGGGTTCCTCCGATGGCCCCTTGAGAGGCGGAGGGTCGTTCGATGTTGCCGCAGAGGCCATGTCGTCTAGTGAGTAGGCAAAGCTCCTGAATTTGCGGCCAAGTCAGACAGAGTGTCCCAGAAGAGGGTCAATTACGCTTTACGGTAACACCGGGCTCTCTACATGTTCGTTTTTCGTTCTGTAACGCCACATCTCCTCATTCTTGCACTATCAGTTCATTGTAGCGATTATTAAACTGAAATATGAGCTTTAATTTTAAGTCTCCAGTATCTTAACGATTTAGGAAGCTTTGTAGTCGACATCCTTGCGAGCCCTGTAAGTCTTAGGGTATGCCCCTTTCCCGGTCCACATTCCTGAATATCCAGTTGTAGACTTTCATGTAGTTAGTACATGTTAAAATTCTCTCGGTTATTCAATGTTATCAGTATGTAGCAGTGGAATCTCTGGGGACTTTAAGCTTTGGACTTGCAAGTGAGGATGTGGCTTGTCCGGAGAAGGCGCTCTCAGGCTTATGATAGCTCAAGTGCGTCCTTGGTGCTCTCATTATCCCGGCTTACAGAGGGGTTCCAATATTTATTCTTTTGGCAATGGACTTCATGAGACACCTTGCAGATATAGGCAGGCTGGGCGAGGTCAACTTTCTTGAACCACATGGAAAGTACTTCTGAGCGTCTTGCCGATTCATTGAATGTGCATCAACCTAATATATCCCGATTAAATTAGTAATGCCTTCTGCCTGCTTGTGTATATGTCGAAGTAAGCGATGATTTTCGTTCCGAATTTTCGGGTGGACGCGTGGACGATCGAAACTCGGGACGTTGTGGCTGTACACAGACGTCGCTCGTCGGCAGCTTTGCCGCGGCTGCAGCCTGCTCTGAGCATAATTTCAATTCCAAGTGTCCTTCTTGCTTCCAACAACGTCAACGATATGGCCACAGAAACGGTCAAAGTAACTGCACAGGCAGCTCAGAAAGAGGTCGATTCTCTCGCAGACTCCCAAGTCGACTCTACCGACTCTGATCTCCGTTATGCCGCTTATGGTGCACGTCTGAGAACCGCGCTGAGAGCTGGGACGAGATACGTTGCATATGTGCGTATGCTACATGCTCGAAGTCTTAAACAATCCTTATCGTATGCTTTCACAGACCAGTGATGTGGGCGAAGCGTTTCGACCGGTCGTTCCGCCTGCAATTGTCACTGCTGCCTACGGCATTTCGTGGTTATATCTCACCGGGTCCGTTCTGTTCTTCTCCATCGTCTCAAGGGAATCCTGCTCAACTCAGCGCGTGTAGTGATGTCGGTTACGAAGCGTACAAGGCTCATCGAAATGGACCTTCGCCTTTAGAAGCCGCCCACTTCTCAGAACCCACACGGGTGGGCATGGTCGCAGTGAAGCGTGCTGCGTTCCAATCTATAGCTTCAATGTAAGCTTTTCGCCCTAGCGTCGGGTTTGACAGCTTCTTTACTGAGCGTCGATACCTCATTAGGGCTCTGCCGGCTCTCACGATACATACAGCCGTTGCTCAAGCCAAACGCGCGTTCGCTGGCGTTCAGAACCCTCGCATCAAGACATGGGGCCCTACAGTCACTGGACTGGCAATTGTGCCGGTCTTACCATTCTTGTTTGATCATCCTGTGGAGAAGGTTACGGATACAGTATTCGATTGGATAGCGGCCAAGCTTATAGAGAGGGACAACGCAATTGCGGCGGAAGGGAAGAAGGAATTATAAACATCGGTACTGTAACATTTAGAGGGAAATCATCTTAATCACAGCTTGGAGCTCAGATCACGACCAACCCAGAAGAGTGTGGGATGCTGAAGCCGGACTGGCATGCAAGGAGACAATTTCAACGCGTCAACGCAAGAACCAATAGATTTAGTGACACAAACAAGCAAATAAAGAGTAGCTGTAGGAATAACGATACACAAAAGAGTGTTTGCCATCAAGGCGCCCATTGCATTTTTATGCGGCCGCTCAAGGAGAGCTACCGCCGGTGACACCAGCGGCGATGCTGTCGACGGGCCATGCAGAGCCGCGGACGGTAGAGATCCATGAAGCAGCAGCCTCAGGGAATTCCCACACCATAACTCCTCCATTCCAACCTTGACCCGCTGCGGTTTGCACACAGCCAGCGAGAGCGGAGGGTGCGATGTAGCCGTTCGTGGCGGTGGCGGCAGTGGCGGGTTTTCCGATGACCAGCTTGTCCTGGGGCACACCAGAAGCTGCGATCTCAAACAGGGAGGTCTGGGGCCACGCAGTGGACGATTTTTTCAAAAGGCCGTCACAGGTGGTATATTCCGTGGAACCCTCTGCGTTCTCGTCAACAAGGGTGCGGAGATTATATTTTTGGAGGCTTACGGTTGTAGAATTGAACGTTGTACCAGTCAATCAAGGACCCGACCTTGGTATCGACCAGGAGCATTCCTCCACCGCCCCAGCGGCCGTCGGGCTGGAACCAGGGAGCGAGGGGGGCACCAGTGATGATGTAGCCGCTCGAGGGCAGGGCAGCACGGAGGGCGGTGAAGAAGGTGATGAGCCATTTCTCCGCAGAACCGGTCCCGCCATTGAATGCAGCTTCGTCCTCGTAGTCCACGTCAACGCCGTCAAGGTTATACTTCTTGACCCAGGCGGCAAGGGTGTTCGCAGTGTCGGTGGGGTCAGCTCCTGTAGATGAGGATTACGATCAATATTTTTCTCGATGGGATGCATTCAGCTGCACATACCTGATGTGGTAGGGGTGTCCGTTGCACCGAAGGCGGAGACGATGACGTCAATGCCTGCAGCATGGTATGTGCTCAGGACCGAAGATTGTTCGTCTGCGGTGAGCTCGGTAAATCCCAAAGCTTGGTCGGCGGCACCAGAGATCAACCAGAACGACAATGCGCTGAATTACAATCATTAGATTAGAATGAATAGGAGCGCAAATTGTATGCTTACAACACATTGTATCCTGCAACGGCAGAAACATTGGGGGTAGTACCAGTCACGTATTCGTCACTGTAGATCACGAAGTGAGGGGCCTTAGAAGATGGCTGAGTGCTGTTTGAAGCGCGAGCATCGATGACCGGAGCGGCCAATGAGCTACCAACGCAGGCGATGGCGGTTACAGCGGCGGCAATGCGAGAGAATGTGAATGCGACCATGTTTGACCGAGAATAAGGAGGGGAATGTGCCGGAGCTTGGGTTGCAAGAGGCTGAGGAATAACGATAAGTTATCAGGTTTCTTATACCTCACCAGCGCTCTGTCAAGCCAGAGACCTCGGGCTGACCGGCCAGAATTCTCGCACAGTCAGGCCTGACATCTCGGACGATCAGCAGAAATACACCAGGATGCATATGGGCGTGGCCAGCTGATTGTCGCGGCCAAGGCTACCCCGTGGCATTCAGTCAACGGCCAGCAGTATATGTTGTACAGTATCGTATGTGTCGCGTCATACTCGCATGGACCATTGCTGAGAAGACTGACCGGTGATGATGCCGGCTTGGCATTCTGAAAGTTTGGGATACCTCCGCGTCGACAAACGCGGCAACCCGTGCGGTCTGCCGACAAAGATGTCTTTGTACTCGATGCGTGAAGCAAGTTCTAGTTTGCGATTCCAGGTGAGCCAGTTTGATAAGTCCAGAGGACGCGATTTTCAACTGCAGGAGAGCGGCTCGCGATACGCCACAGTTTCGCGAAGGCCCCCATTTCCGTTCTTCAATCGCAAGGTTGATACCGGTGACATATATGATAGACGGAGGGTCGGAGACACGCTCGAGAGCGTGAAAGAATCACTGCCAGCTCGAGAACATGGATACCGGTCGATGTAACATAAGTCGGGCAGGTAAGCGATTCTGGGATCCTCGCGGTTTGCGCCAATGGACGTTATTACCGGCCTCGTGCGACAGTTGAAGTAAGCGTTGAGGTGGAGTTATATTATGTACCCTGTGTTTGCGCGACTGATCTAATGATGTGGTTTCTTGGGCGTTGACTTGCGATAGGGGTGATGATATCGGATAACATGATTCAGCAATCCATCCGCCGCCATCCGCGCTATGCGACGACATAACTGCAGCCCGACTGCTCCGAAACTGCTGACTTCGCAAGCCGCCTGAACCAGAGGATACCGAGCAGGTCGGGCCAGTCACTCCAGATCAGCGGATCTGACCAAACCAGGATGCAGCAGCACGAGTCATTCGGGCCAGAAACATGAGCTACGGACCCTGGAGAAAGTCTCAAATTGAAACAAGAGAGAACGCATTACAAATCGCGGCAGCGTGCACTTGTCGCTCGGCTGGACGTGGGAGCCGGCATCTCTCGGCAAGCTAGAGAGAGCGCCTTTCTCCCAATATCATTATGGACTCAACAGCGCAGTGGCAACAGTGGCGGCAACATGTCGGACACGAAGAGAGAATATTGCTCAGTAATGTATCTGCCGAGAGCCCATCTCTTATTTAATTCATTCTGCAGAACTGCTATGGTCGCAGCGAATTTTTAAATATGTCACAAATTATTATGAGATTCATCAAGGTTTCACAACTGTGGCCCGTTGCAAATTCTGGGTCTTTCATGGTGCAACATGTGCATTATTTGGCAAAATAATACGTCTCCTATGATTTCTTCGCTCACTTGGTGAGCCTTCGCTCGGTATTCAGTGTCGAGAGGGTTCAAGTTGGGTTGTGGCATTTCAATCATCTCGGGCTGGCCTTTCATTGAGCTACTTCTGGATGCCTCCTAGAGGTGTTTGGGGATTAATTAGCTATTCTATTGGCAGCCTCTGACACTTTGAGGCATCCTGAGGAGTGTTGTAGTACATAGTCAATGCATAGTCGCCAGCAGGAGGTAAAGCGGGCCGCGAACCCGGGACGCTGGACTACCTAATCGGGATCAGAATTGAGAAGCGCCAAGGCACACTAGTGAGTCTGACTAAACTCGAAAACAGGGCGCTCAACACCCAACCAGCCTTAACCAGTCGTTATGTGTTGGCAACCCTCTGCACTTTCGAGGTTTAAACTGTGGAGCAATCGCGAGTTAGCATATCTGCCTTGGGGTGGCCCCGAATCGTAAGATCGTGAGTGAGTGAAAATTTTCTGAAAGTGAGGAGTCTATCTTGAGTCTATCGCAAGTTTATCGATTATAATATTGTCTATGTAGCTGTCAACGCAGCTGAGACAAAGGGGCAAGTCCAGTCTGAGCCGTGCTGCCACGCGTTGAGACCGAGCGGCGGGAGCGCTGTCATTTCAAGCTTCGTAACATAACTACACACTCATGCTTTTCCGCGTTTTAGCACAGAATGCAGACCGACGCGAACACTAGCGGTCTTCTGGTAAGTCATAGCGGCTTCTGGGCGCGTGTAGAGGGCAGTTTGTCATCGACCCCTTTTCTTTAATCTACAATTATAAAGCTAAAGAGAAATCGACTTAATTGTTACATCTCTCATTTCCTGTGGCATACTCGACCTCCCCTTTGACGACAGAATGATGATACTGGCAGCTGCGACTCCCCCCTCCCAGGCCGAAACACCGGTGGACGGCTACTTTCCTTTTATTGAACCACCTGAAGGACTTTCTCTTAAAGGCACGGCTACTGTCAAAATCTCCCCCGCTCGTAAATATATGCTCCTAACGACTTTTTGTCTCACTCAATTCTTGGATTCCTTCAATAACTCTGCCTTATACTCCGCTATGCCGTCGTTTATCATTGACCTCGGGATCACCGAGGGCCAGTCCGCCTGGATAATGAGCGCATTTACATTAACATTTGCGTCCTTCCTCCTTGTTGTAAGCATCGCGCCTCTCGAGCTAGTGTGCTTTCCTCATTGGCGTTTTAACACAGAGTGGCAGAATTAGCGACGTTTACAATCCAAGTAAGTAGTATCAAGGCAGCTTTCATCATATCAATTTAACCGTCCCACAGAATTCGCCTTCATCGCTGGCGTCGGTGCGCTTGGGATAATCAACCTGGCCGCCGGATTCGCGACCAACAAAATATTCCTGATCGTGCTTCGTGCATTCACCGGAATTGGTGAGCATCATGATCGCTCGCCCCTCACTTATCTAACCTTCGCCTTGCAGCCGCTTCTTTGACAATACCGTCAGCTTTGTCGTTGATCGTCACCCTCTTTCCTGACCCTGTAGCACAAGCCAGCGCGTTGAGTGCTTTTGGTGGAAGTGGCAGTATGGGCAGTGGTAAGTTGTCGATGAGCACCGCACATGATATCATCCGCTAAAATATCCTCTCCAGTTTTAGGCCTCTTTGTTGGCGCTATTTTCGTTGAATATGCATCCTGGCATTGGGTGTTCTGGTTCCTTGCCCTGTTGACTGTACCCGTCGCATCTTTGGGCCTGTTCCTCATCCCCCGGGAAAAGGCACCCAGCGGAGCGCCAAAGCTGAAAGGGTTTGCCAAATTCAAGAGCCTTGATCTCATCGGGGTATCCACTTTGACAGGTATGCACGTCCACGCTCGAGCGATTTATCACCGTCGCTGACAACGATTAATAGTCGCCTTAATCTTGTTGATATTCTCCTTAACTTCTGCCTCATCCGCTGGATGGAAATCGCCAATGGTCCTGGCGCCGCTGATGATTTCAATAATCATGATCGTCGCGTTTTTTCTCTGGGAGAAACGCATCCCCCGGGAGACGGCTGCCATGTTTGTTCTTCTTTTTCAAATGCCAGGTTGCCTTCGCTCACCCATTGTATGGCTCTACAGCCCTCCTCATATTTGGTTTTACCCGAACTTTGCCGTTCTGATCGCAATTACGCTCACACCTTTCCTTTGGTGGGGAGCAATGTTCACGATGTACACCACCCTGTGGCAGCAGGTTTACCAATGGAGTGCCATGAGGGCCGCAGCTCACATGTGAGCTCAAACGCACTTTGAGTTATCAGTGACTTGCTGAAAGCGCTACAGGATACCGTTGAGCGCCCTCTCCTTTCTGGTCAGCATGACGGGGAGTTTATCGACGTCCGTCAGCCCCAAATGGCTTATCCTAGCAGGGCAATTCATGACCATCATCGCTTGCTTGCTGCTTTCTTTCGACACTGGTCCGGAGAAGTACTGGCAATTCGCGCTACCTGGCTTCAGTCTCGGGAGTGCTGGTTGCCAGCTCATGTACATGCATACCAAGTTCGTAAAGGCTCCCTTTTGCTGCATTATCCAGCTGATTGTCATGATAGCATCGCAATATTCAAGGCCACTCCGCCGGCAATGGCCGGTACGATAGGTGCCATATTCAACGGGACTCTACAGCTTGGTTCAGCCATTGGCTTGGCCATCGTATCGTCCCTTGAGATCAGCGTGGAGACCACTCACGGCGGCTTCACCAAGTATTACGGCCGGGCAGCAGTGTTCTATCTGTTCATCGGAGTGATCACTGTCCAGGCGTTGGCTATCTTGATATTCTATCGCGTCCAACCCTCAATCAATGATGAGACGCTGTCGGCCTCCACTGAAGATGTTGTTGGCGAAAAATGCGCCGAGGTGCACATCGAAAATGGCAAAGTTTGCTAAGCAATCTCGTCCAGAAAATTTAACACTCACTCTTTTCTTTTATTTTCTACATTCGTTGCATCAGCACCCACATTTCCACCAGATACCCACAATATGTTAGACGATATACCCAGACATCGGTTTATTTTTATATTTTATTTTACATTCGTTACATCAGCACCCACCCTGTCAGTGATTATTTACAGTCGATTAAATGTGCTCCGTAGAGGTCTGCTCAAGTTGACAAGAATTAATTTCCTTCTACTTAGTATCTCCGGTGCAGACGAGGATTTTCGCGCGGTCGACGTAGCCTGAGTACGATGCACAGTTCAGCACGAAGATGAAATTCTTTCCGGTATAGGTCTTTACGCAGAGCAACTAAGAAGCGAAAGGCAAGGTCTTCTATAAATGTTTCTGGACGATCATTCCGGTGTCAACGCTTTCAATGACAAGTGGTGTGGCAACCCAGGGCAATCCCCTTCAGAATGACGAATTAAGGCTGGCATCAACGTTGGTTGAAATGAAATATATATCATATCAGCGGTCAGCACATCTAAAGGCTGAGACTAAAGCTATCTAGCTTACTCGGATCACAATGCTGAAGTGATGCTGAGTTCCATTCCAGCCACGAATGTATTATGTAATGCAAGTAACTATTAAAAGAATCGAAGGGAGCAAGAACAGGTAGGTGAGATTCAGTCGGGCAGCTTTGACCAGCGCACTCCTACAGTGATGTCTGCTTCACAAGTTCTGTCTACCAAGCGCCAACGGGATCGAACTGATAGAACTGGGTGGAATAACACCAACTTCTGTCACGACCGCGGTAATGCTTGTCGGTGGTGTGAGATCGTAGAGAGGGTTCAGAATCTCCAGGTTCGTTTGATTATGCAGGGATAATGCATCGCGAGGTTGGGCAAGGGGATATGAGGAGAAAAAGTCACCAGATGGCGCTAATAAGAATATTAGATTCTATAAATATGAAGGCGTCCAGACAACGTACCGATTTCATTCTTTGTGAAGCTGTCTAATTGGACACTGTCCGAATATTTGTATGTTTCACAGCAAACCACCACAGGGACAGAGTGTTGCTTGGCCATCATTGCCACCAACGCAGTTCCAGATCGTGAGTATACTGCGCCATTCGAATGCAAGGAATGGGCGCCGAGGAAGACCGTGGAGACTTCATTGATGACGGAGCCGACTGCCGGTAAAAGAAGATAGGAGCATTGTATTCCTGCGGAGGATAGCACTGAGAGGAGCTTTTTCCCTGGAAAACTCATCAAAATTATGCCAACTGATCGACCTCCCATTAGAATCACCTTCTAACATGGGCCGTGAGTCAACCACAAGTACAGAGAATTTCCGGCCATCTGAGTGGGCACCCAGCAAGACCTTCTCGACAACTGATGATCTGCAGGTCATCAGACATGAGAGGTACAGTGTGCAATAGCCGATCCTACCTTGCATATGTAAGTAGAACGTCTCCGTCCTTGATTTTCTTCCCAGCAATATCTTCGATGACCTGATCCGCGATAATTATGCGATCCCGAATATAATAGTCAATTGTCTCGCAGAGTAGATCCTTGGCCTGAAGATCTAAGCGGTCACCAGTGGAAACAGCGCTAGCAGCTAGGTACACACATCTTGTTCCGGGAGATCTATGTCTGAGTCGCTGATCTCCAATTTGAGTTGTCGAATCGCATTTCCCATCGTGATAGACATTGGTCGAGCAGAGACTAGGTGGGTGATTTGCGGAGAAAGGTGCGTCATGAGATGACGAGAAAGCGTGTTATTCGGTGGTGTGACATAGTCTTGTATCACCTGCAAGGCAAGATCAGCAAGCTATAATCAGGCATCGAAGCTGAAGAGGTCTGACCGTCTTGAATGCAGTCAGAGTTGCTATACACCGAGCGTTTGCCCCTGAGATCTTGAACTCCGAGAATTGCAACGCGAGACGAACGATGGCTGGATGTATATCTCCTTTCACGACATGGCTCACAGGTTTTGGTAGCCCAAAGTGCGAGAATATACGTAGGCCGCGTGACATCTCTATTCCGTCGTCTCCGGCAGCTCCTGTAGTGTCCTTGGAATCCCTAGGTGGCTTGCTCGTACCTACGGCACTGCCCTTCTTTGGCGCTGATTGTGCGGCACCTCCTTTCGCACTTGACTTGGGCGGTGCACCTCCTTGGGCTTTCGCAGTTGCTTGCGCCTGCGCCTTTGCTGCCCGCTGCTGCTCCTGAATAGCCCTCCGCTGCCTACTCTGTTCGGCCTTGCTGATCGGGGGCTCCTGTGACCCTGAGGCTTCACCATTAGGTACCTGTGGTCGAGTTCTTGGATTCTCTGGTGCGCTCATGGCAGATATTATGTCCTATGATGGTAGATGTCTTCTAGTGTTCGAGGAGGGGTTAAAGATGAGATCGAGAACTTGGTGACTCGGGATCGTGAGAATAAATTTCCCCTTCCAGCGATTTTTGCAGCAGCGCGGAAATTCTCGACGCGAACAGACGCGAACGCTGACTGCAACCAGCCGAATTGTGAGTGACCTGTGACCGCGAAATAAGTTATAAGGAACTAAACAGTCATTCACCCTAGACAATGTTGGCAGCTAGATGTCTCCGCACTTCGCTCCAGGTGGCCTCGAAGCCACGTCTCTTTGCGGCACCCCTGTCGACCGCAACCCCACATGACTTCATTCGAGAGCACACACCCTCTCCGTTCTCGGCAGGGGGAATCTCTGCAGGAGCAGATGCACTACCCCCAACGGTGACCGACAACGCATTCCCTCTCTCTCCCCCTACCGCCAATCCATTCAGAAGTAAAGCCGCGACGATAGCTCAGACGGAAAAGCCAGTGTACCACCTTCACTGGAAGTCGACAAAGCACAACACGGTAGCGACGCTCACCAACGACGTTGGGAACATCTTGGCTTGGGAATCTGGTGGCCGCTGTGGATTCAAGCATGCGCGCCGGGGTGAATACGAGGCTGGATACCAATGTGCTGTCAGAATCTTCAAGCGCATTGAAGAGAAGCTGGTTGACAGGTCATTCCATCTGGAGCTGTTGTATAAAGGGTTTGGGCAGGGGCGACAGGCGCTGGACAGCGTGTTGTTAACGTCGGAGGGGGAGACTGTGCGGCCAATAATAACGCGCTTAACGGATCGAACTCCTCTCAAGATTGGAGGCACGCGTGCCAGGAAAGCACGGCGTCTATGATTGTGAGTACTTCTCTGCGTAATTTTGGGCTGTTTCTGACGCTCTTCGCGTAGTATCTTCCGTATATTTGACACCTAATATCATTGCTATTCTGCGTATTTTTCATCCTGCTGTCCCTCACCCAAAAGGTTGCTCGAAGACATGCGTGCTATCACACCTACCACACCATGGTATCCCTGTTCGGCAACCATTAGGTCAAGCACTGCTCTTGCTGAAGCCGCGTTGTCACATCTCTTCGACCATGTCCGCGAGAAACAAGCTGCTTGTCCCCCTCGTCTCATGTATATTCGATGCACCCCACGAGAGTGTGGTTATTCAGGTAAAGACATGCATGAACCTCCGGGATATATCAAGGCGACACTCGCTTATCAAGATTGACACCATACTTGGCAATTTGCTTGTACTATCAGTGGTTCAGAGTTCTAATTTGTGATATCTCGAGGCTCTACTCAGGCTCCTGTTCTTGTCACCAAAAGCCATCACTTCGTGGGATTCCCAAAATGAGGGTCTGTCATGAACTGCTCATATCCTGGCCGTGCCAATGAATTGAGCGCGACGCGTTTGTCGGTGTTGATGTCTTCTACTAGGCTCTCTGGACAATCATGGTTGGATTCAGCGGGTGTTTCGTGAGGTTAAGCATGCTTCGTTCACCTCGCGATGTATAATCAAGTTCAGGGCGGATGTACCCCAGTACGAGAGCCTTCATGTCATAACCATAGAAATCCTTTTCGAACTCGTGCAAGAGGTGGATTTCCTGTCAATGGTGTCGTGACTTCAGCAGCGCGCTAGATGCCATAGAGATGGAGCACCTGTACTGACCGCTGTCATACGCTCGTTCTTGTAGAAAGGATTCCAGCCGAGGCTCATGACCATTGGCAAAACTTTGGAGTCCTTATCGCACAATGAAGCACCTTCGTGGCCGGGGCAATACACGCGCGCGTATCCATAGTAGACCCCCGTCTGCGTCACGGAGCTCATTGCGGGGAGCGACTCATCAGGTAAATTTGCTGAAATTAATAATAATGGTATCATGTTTCCGAATGCAAAGAGGATAGGATGTATACCTGTTGGACACCCGAGATCCTTGCCTCCGCGCCCGAACCCGCGTTGGACTGGGCCTGCGAGTAAGATGGGGAACGGTGCCTCGGGTTCGTCGGGACCAACGATCTGCGGTCTTTCCTCGCGAAAGCTGACCGTTGAGACTTCAGCAGGTCTCTTGACGTCGAGGGTAGCCATAAAAGTGATCGGACGGAGGGAGTCCGAGTCAAAGCACAGTTTACATGTACAAGTAAATGCACCGAGCTCCTGAGTCTGCCGCAACATCGATGTCTTATGATACTTACTCCGCTGAGGGCACCTTACCACCCTTGCCGCAGACCAGATATCAGCCATCACAGTATCCCGATCAAGCACAGTTTCAAGCCCCCAGCCAGTATGCTCGGTTCCCTGCTAATGCGCCTCATCATCTTCCACCACCCCCCGCGCCGCCTTCTGTGACCCCGCAAGTTGCAGCTCAGGCCCTACAAAGAGTCATTTCAAGCCAACTTAAAGATGCTGGATTCTACTCGGCTGAACCGCATGCACTGCAGAAGCTAGAACTGGAAGTCGCTTCTCGTGAGTCTTGCGGCTCGAATGACTGGCTCGGCGAGAGCTCACTGCACGTCTGGCAATTCAGTCGTTGAACATCTATATGAACGAGCTCACGAATTGGCGAATCTATCGAATAGAAGTGGACCTATAGTAACCGATATCTTGCTCGCGAGCCAAGATTGGCAGATGGATCCGAAAGAACTACGTCGAGTGGGAGTTAAATCTATGGCGAAACGACGGAAAGGTGCCACACCTCTTACCACCTCGCTGTACCCCACTAATGCGCGTATTTAGCCTTTTACACACCAATCGAAGCCACTCTCATCCCTCCTCCTCCTCGCTCTCCCTCCCCGGATATGCTGAACTCCGACGACGAAGACACGCTCCCGATAGTGCCCAGCACGCTGCGGGCGCTTCCCAACTACTTCCCAGCATTGCCAGCCAAGCATACATACCTGCGCACACCCGTCAGTTTCATCTGCACCGACTGACTTTATCATAGCTGACCATCAATAAACTGTTCAGATATCCCCACCAAAAAAGGCGGCCCTTCCATCATTAGAAAAGAAATTGCAGACGGCAAGTCTGGTGCAAGAATCACTAAAGAATCTTCTCCTTGCAACCGAGGACAATTTAGGTCACGAGGACGGAGAGTTATTAGGGCACATTGTGAATTGGGAAGCATCTACACATCCTAGAAAGCGCTGGAAGGTTGGCGTGTAGCTTGCATATAATTCACTCTCGTTATACCATATATACAATGCACGTTGGAGCGCTATGTACATGAGATGAAGATGAAAATTGATCACGACTTCTTCTGGGATGCATTTCGCGCGGGCTGTCGTCTGGTGGGCGCTGCTACGGGACGGGTAGAGCTAGCCGCGGGACGGGTAGGGCTAGCTGCTAATTGTTCTGCTTCATCCATTGCGGACGAGGCCTCCGCGCCTGCATCGTTAGGCGCAAGGGCTTGAGGAGCTGAACGTCTTGAAGGGCGACTCCCTTTCTTCGAGGTTGATGGTAATACTTCATCCTCAGTATCTACAGTGTGTAGTCTCGTCAGAATGTCTCTGCAAGCCTTCGAAATAAACTCACTCATCGCATCTACACCTTCACGGGCATTCTCACCTACAACCGGCTTGCCTGACGTAGGAGCGACTTTTCCACCGCGTCTCTTCTTCGGAGGTGGTGCCGCAATTTCAGACGTTTCCTCACCACGCGTCTTGCGTTTTCGGGGTGTTTTCGCGGCCTTCGACTTGCCTGCACCCTTAGCGCTCGCCGGGAGTCTTTCTGCCCCTTCCACTGCCGCCTCTCCAGCTTCAGCCGTATCTTCAGGAACGACGGTGTCCTTCAGTGTTTGCGTTGGTCTGGGTCTGGGTCGAGGGCGAGGGCGATCAATCGCTGGCTCACTTTCCTGCTGTCGATCGTCCTCTGGCACAGGCTCTGTGGCTGGGGCTTGGCGTGAGCGTCTGCGCTTGGGAGCCGCTTTGGAGGGCACAGGGCCTGGTGGGCCCTCTGTACTGCCGCTGCTTTCACTTGTTGCAGAGTTCTTGGTCGGATTTTTTTGTTTTGCTAGCACATTGTAGTGGGCTCTGCACTATCAACGGGTAGGTTAGTTCGACCTAGAGAAGAAATAAAGCAAGTTCTCGTCCACTCACAGTGTTATCAGTCCTGCCATTTCCGATGTGCTCACTGACTGCCTTCCAACTTGAGGTGCCTAGCGTTTTCACAGCCTCCTTGAGCAATTCATCCTCCTCGGGCGTCCATTTACCCTTCGTGAGACTCGGGTTCAGATTGTCCTGCCATCTGTCCCTGCATTGCTCGTTGTTTCGCCCTAGGACGACCTCTGCCACATCCGCCCAGGAAGCCATGCCGTAGGCCTTAACAGCGAGGCGCAACCGCTCGTCTTCCTCGGCGCTCCATGCGCCCCGTTGTATGGATGGATGAAGCGTGCGTTCGTAGCGGTTTCGGCACTGTCTTGGTTCCGCGTCCTCGGAAACGCGGCTTGCGACTGCAATGCGGGTGCTATGAGAACCGTTCAAACAAGGCATCAGTAGTTATGAAAGCGTACCCAGTATCCAGTTATCAATGCCATAAATATGGATTGCATTTAGCAGGGCCTTGTCTGATGCTGGTGTCCAATTATGGCTTTTTCTTTGCAAACCGTGGCGCATGCAATCCAGTGGCGTACGGTTAGTCTACTCCATTTGAGATCAGCCGAATATTTCGTTAGAGGGAAAGAGTACCGTACACCAAGGCTTTCCGCTATTTCGACCCAGTTGACAGGATCTTTGGGTGCACTCTTAACTAAAGCTTGTAACTGTGCGATTTCGGCGGGCGCCCAAACAGTATGCACAAATTTAGGATGACGGTCGCCAAGCCAAAGGATTGCGCAGTCCTGGGCGGTCCGGGGTTGATTTGCGACTGTTGATACCTGTAGCTTCGCATGAGCGTGAAGTTGGTGTGTCAGGGCTGGGGGTGAATTACCTTCTCCGCAACGCGACCCCAGTCGATCCCTTCCGTATTCCATTCGAAGAAGTCTTTGTCGTCTCGAGGCGCGAAAGTCAGGAGCCCTCTGGCAGGCGTTTGTTAGCGGGGAAGTTCAAAGTCGCGTCGAAGCAAAAGACCCACCCCGTTTGAGCTTCTAGTGCGCGTTTGCGATGGTTTTCTGTGCGCACTGCTTCGGCGAGTACCTCTAGCTCCTTTGGCTTCACTGTTGAGATAAAGCAATCAGCGAACGTAGCTGATATAGCACATCCTCGGCATACTTGGGTGTGAAGCCGTGTGATTTATATAACGATTTCGCTTCTCAGCGTCATCATGGAACGGTGAGTCCTAAGATACGTCAGTTGGCCGCCAAGCTATCGATGACTGAATATCACTCACCGCAGACAAGAACTCATTGGCGGATATTGGAAAGGCGGCCCGCTCGGAGTTGGGCACGGTAACGTATCCACCTGCATCGAGCTCTGGCTCGTCATCTTCATGTTCAACATCAGCCGTACCCTGTGCAAATGATCCAAAAGTCAGATCTCGGCCTTGAGGGAAGATGTGCGAAAACAGACGAGAAGCTTGTCGATCGTCCTCAGCTCGGCCTCGAGACGTTCCGTGTAAACTTTGAGAGCATATTGGTGGACTTTGTTAGCCTGAAGAGCTTTCTGCGCTACATCAGTAATTCCGTCCGGTCCTTCGGTGGGTTCCATGGTGAGCACGTCGATCTTACGGCTTTCTGAGCATGTTGTGTGGAAGGTCCCGTCAGCGAAATAAGCGCCCATTGCACGTCCTTTCCTCCGTATTCCATGGCCAACGCATCCCAAAAACGAATTGGTTTGTAAATCATATTTGCTTCGACAACCTCATCTAATTCTCTCCCCGCAGCCAGTCAAAATGAAAAGACAGTCAAGACGCTGCAACTGGGAATGATACTTCCGACGCTGCTTCACTTCCTCTTGCGTCTGCTCTTCCGACGAAGCTCTCTCCCCCCTTCCAAGACTTCCTTGGCGGTGTACATACTGGCATACATCCCTACTTTCTTCCTCACCCGCTATCTCGAGAATATCGGCACCGTCAAGCGTGATGCATCCGGTACACTGATTTCTTCCGGGGAGGATCTGGCACAGGGTGGGATAACCGAGTGGTGTTTTGACATCATATATGTGACTTGTGAGCATTATAACAACCTACTCGTCCCTGGTATCTATGCTAACTTCAAGCGTCCGTCTGCAGGGGCATGCCAGATTGGCAGCGGCGCTTTCGGCAACAAGGTGTGGTACCTCTGGCTAGTGGTGAGTCTCGCGCCCGTCTGCTCCAACTTTCCTTTAACTCCCGCCTTAGATCCCTGCATACGGTGGCTTCATGTTATGGACCAAGTTCATATCGCCCATGGTGCTAGGCAGGTCGTCAAGCGGAGCGGCAGCGGCAGCCGATGGCGCTGAGCCGAAAGAGACCGTTAGCAAACGGCAGGAGAAGTTGAAGAAGCGCGGTGAGCGTGGTGACCCTCGGATACAACAACGTGCTAGGCAGTGATTTAGCGGAATATTATTTGTTACAATATACTCTGGTTATTCTACGCCAGTCACGTGTGCCTTGCTTCCTGCATAACTCTCAACGCCAAAGTCTAATTACTTCTTTTCTTACCATCATGTCTTATCCTCCACCCGTGCGTCCTCTTTTCACAAGGTACCGATATACTCAACTGAACCCATCATAGATTTATCCCAGCCTGGGTACTGGTGTTGCTTGGCCAGCTTCTCGTCTCGGAGATGGTGTAAGTCGCGTCGCGTCCGGAGTTCTTCACACCCCAATTGATATTATCCATCGAGCAGTACTCTTTCAAGATGGCACCGATCCTCGAGACAATCGATGATGAGAAGAGCGAAGATATGTCTACTGATGTTGGTAATCTTCCTATAACCTTTTGAAATGTGAGCCGAATGTATGCGCATATATGCAGCCTTCCACCCCGCCAACAACACGCATCTCCAGGGCAGCAAACTATCCCGCATGGCCTGTCGCTCCTCCACTGGTATGTTATCACCCTTAGTTTTTTAATTTCTACTCTGACTGGGGCTAGACTTATGGCTGCTCGATGTTCTCGGCCTCGGGCAGTTGCGTCTCTGTTGAAGATATGCGGCTCAGGAACAGTCCTGAAGTTACCTCTCCACCCACTCGCGAAGATCATTCCTGGGAAGACTATGTGAGCCTCACCTTCTTCAGGTATATATTCTTGCACTAACAGCAGATAGTCACAGAATGACGATAGTCCTATTGCACCAAGAACGTCGGCCTATCATCAGGCCACTGCCTCCTCTGTTTCGCCAGCTGACATCTCCCCGGCCCCATCACCTCCTGCCTCTCCCGCAATGTCTGCTTGCTCGTTTTCATCGCTCTCGGAATTTCAACCCTCACCCATCAAGCTTCCATTCTCAGTTTCCATCGAATTCTCCCAACCTCTTACACCTCTCACATACGCCCAGGCTCACCCCGAAGGCGAACCTGACTCTAACTCTAACTCTGACTCTGAACCTGAACCTGAATCTGGAACCGCTCTGCCCCTCGCTTTCGATTTCCCACAAACCTCGCCTGACTATTACATGTCCTCCTCGCCTCCAATGTTGTCCTCCTCTCCTCCGATCTCAAGTCCGGTTCAAATATTCTCTTCGTCTCCCTTGGCGTCTTCTCAATCTTCGTTGCCTTGCATTGACTCAGATGAGCCGGAAAAGGTCAGCATCGTCATTTAGGAGAGCACCAGCTGACTTACATCCCGCATTCAGGATGTATCGACTGAGCAGGCACTGTTTGAGGATGACGGCGAATATTATTTGGCGCATACACCCCCAACGTCGTCACCTCAACCTCCAGATGTAAGCTCGTTCTGGTCGATTATTGACATCGAAGCTACTGATATCAAAATTTAGCAGGAGCTTCACGGAGTTCTTTCCTCGCTCAAAAGAGCTCGTGATGATGATCTATCGGTGAGTGCGTTCCGGTTTCACTTGAGGCGCGATTGCTCAAAGTACCCCAGGATATACTTGTGCCTGTCCCCGCAGAAGACACAGAGCCTTTCGCGAAGAGAGTGGTACGCGCAGCGCTTGTTCTCTTACACTCATATTTGTCCCCTGACGAGTAAATGCGCCAGAAACTTTCTGCCACGCCCAAGACGCCACCGCCGCCAGCCCAGAAACGACCGACATTCGCCTCCCAGAAACTGCAGCACAAGAAACTCGCCAAACCGTTCCGTCCACTTTCCATCAAAAAGCACGCCCCACCCTCTGAAATCGATGCGCCAAAGTCCAAGTCGAAATCAGAAGTTGCCGAGCCTCTCTTTCTGCCGCCTAAATCTGAAATTTCCGTCAACCGCAATATCGTCACGCCCCGAGCAGCCGGGCAGTTCAAGTCGCCGCTGGCTGGTTCAGTCCCCTCTGCGCTCTCCTCCATCCGTTTGACGCCCACCATTCAATCGCTCGACCGCAAAGTGCAGATCCTAAAGCGCGCGGTGAAGGTTCGGCAGGGCGGAGATGAGGCGACGCTCGAGAACCTCGTGAAGAAGTGGACGGAGGCGGGCAGGGAGGTCGCGTGGGAAGTCTGGGGGCTTGTGAAAGACATGGGCGGCGATGTTGCTAGCGCTAGCGCCAAGGCGAGCAGGAGCGGAGGGTGGGGGGAAGAGAATATACCGAAGGGGAAGAACAAGAGGGGCTTTGAAGAAGGATGGGGCTGGGATGATGGAGGTGACTCGAAGAAGGCGAAGGTGGACAGATTGGAGAGGAATTGGGGGTGGAATGTGGAGCGGTCGGACGATTCAGGTGTCGATGGGGACGATGAAGGAGAGGGCGACACAAAGTGCAGCATGAAGCACGAAGACGAGGAGGAGGAAAAGAGACAGGATACGCTGGGCACCATGTTGAGGCAACTGGGGATTGACCCAGAGACGCTCGGATGGAATGAAGACGAGGGAGAATTTGCGGACAAGTAGCTCGATTGACTTTGTATCAATGTTGTGGCTAGTATTCCTAATAGCTGATGCCAGTAGTAAATGTGTAGAATGACACAATTCTGTCTCGACGCTTTGCCCACGTGACCCATGATGCGACGCGTCTCGATCTTGGAGTCGGAGGACGCGGGGATCGCGGGGTGCATGCATATAAAGTCGCCCATCGAGGTCAGTCGGTTGCACACTCCACGCCATTCCCCGAGATCGCCCTCTTCCCCAACGACACCCCCGTCCACAACTCGTCCTCGGCTTTTTCATCATGCCAGCCAACCCATTTGTGCTTGTAACCCCAGCGACAAGAGGTATGGGATCAAGTCTGCAACAAGTCAATATTAATAACTCAACGTGTTGCAGGCCTCTCTCTTGCACTGACCCGACAGTTCTTAAAGACAACCAAGTTCCCAGTGTATGCAACCCACCGCTCAGGAAGCGCAGATCAAGTCAAAAAACACATCCTCTCGCCCCTCAAAGACGTCGACCCGGACCGCCTGACTCTTCTCAATCTCGACCTAACGTCAGAAGATAGCATCGGCGCAGCCGCCGACTCGCTGTCCTCGGCGCTGGAAAGGGGCTCGTATCTGCACACGGGTTTCTTCACGGGCGGCATGCTCCACGCGGAGAAACAGCCCGCGGACCTCGACATGGCCACGCTCCAGGCGACGTTCCAGATCAACGTCATCTCGCACCTCCTCCTCATCAAGCACTTTTCGCGCTTCCTGCCCGAGAAGTCCGACGGCGTGGACGGGCTGGCGAAGTGGGTGCACGTGTCGGCGCGCGTGGGGTCCATCTCGGACAACAGGCGGGGCGGGTGGTACTCGTACCGCAGCTCGAAGGCGGCGCTCAACCAGGTCATCAAGACGTTCGACTTGCAGCTGCAGATGAAGAAGACGCCGAGCATGTGCGTCGGAGTGCACCCAGGAACCGGTACGTAGTCCCATTGTTAAATGCGCTTGCGTGTGCTGACTGCTTCTTGCTGCAGTGAAAACGGACCTGAGCAGGGATTACTGGACGGGCACACCAAAGGACGGTCTGTTCGAGCCTGAGCACGCAGCGGAAATGTTGGTCGATGTTGTGGCCAACTTGAAGGATAGCCAGAGGGGCAAGGTGTGGGATTATGCCGGGAAAGAAGTGCCGTGGTAGACATGATATTAGTTAGTACAACAAATAATAGACCGAACCTTATACGCCCTATGGACCACCTGCGGGTAATCCAGCTACTCTTTCAGGATATCTATCGAGCTTTCAGCAACACGTTCGACGCAGTGTTGAAAAATGACTGACCTAGCCTGGATCCTCGCCGCAAGATCCTCCTCATAAATCTGATCCGCACCAAGCTGGTTCCCCAAGGTCAACCACCCCGGCCTTGTGTTATGCTTCCTCCCAAAGATCTCAATCTTCCTCCCGCCAGGACACATGCGCTCAATCATCCCATACGCCTCGTCCGGCTTCCTGCTCGTCTCCCTCACCTCGCTGACAATCACGTCCGTGTCGAGCCCGCGGTTCGCCCACGCGGGGAACTTCAGGTTCCCCGCCGCGTCCGTGTGCGTCTTGACGCCGACGAGCATGTGCTCCTTGGTGTGGTTCAGCCAGTGGCCCGTGCGCCCCGTGCGGATCACGCGCTGCAGCTGGTTCGTCTTCACCCACACGACCTCGTCGACGCGCGTGTAGCCCCACACGCGCAGGCACTCGCGGCCGATCTCCATGGCGCGGCCGGTCACCCAGAGGAAGAGCAGGCCCTCGTCCTGCAGGGCCGGGATGGGCATGGCGCGCATCTCGTCGTCTGTCATCGTCCCGTAGGGCAGCTGCGGCGGGTGTTAGAGCGTGATGAGAGCGGGAAGAGCGGGAGACGCACGCTCATGTGGATGTCCCATGGCGGGTCGGCCATGATAACGTGGAACTTGCCCAGCACCGAGTAGTCGAATCGTCGGAGGTCGCAGTTCACCCATTGCGGCGGCAGCTGCGCGCTCGTCAGCATATCCTTTCCCACAATTCGAAGCAGCCCACGCACCATCTGCATGTTCCGACCGTCAGGCCCCATCCCAATGCCGATCCTGTACGGCTTCCGCACCACCGCCTTCTCCTCCTTCGCCCCGCCCCAGCTCGCAGCGTCCTTCTCGTCCAGATCGACCTCGTAATGCAAGTACCGGCACGGCGCCTTCTCCTTGCCCCGCCCGCCCGCGCCGAGCCCGCTCGGGAGGCTCGCCGCGCCCTGCCGCGTGTTGTTCGAGGGGAACGGCGGGATCGACGGCGACTGCGCGTAGGTCGGCTCGGAGTAGCATGTGTTCAGGTAGGAGCAGTGCCCCAGCCCCGAGTCCGTGTGCGGGCGGATGAGCGGGCGGAAGTGGATCCCGTCGCAGATGGGGCTCGCGGCGGAGGACGCAGGGGAGAGCCTGCGGTGCGCGGCACAGTCGTCTTTGGTTATCTGCGCGCATATGGGCTCGAAGCCGCTGTTCTGCGATCGGAACTGTAGTCACGCCGTGGGCAGTCAGAATCAAAATACCATACATCCTCTTAATAATGTGAATGTGAATGGACGGTGCGCACCTGCTCTGCCAATAGACGGCCCTTGGCGGTGCTCTTCTGCAGGATGGCATAGACCTCCTTGAGCTCCCTGCTCAGGCTCCCCAGCGTCGTCGACCCCGCCTCGAGCGAGTCGCCGTCCTCCTCGTCGCTCGCAGCCGAGTCCGCGTCCTCGTCGACGACGCGCTTCCTCTTCCGCGGCGCGAGATCCAGCCCCTGCGCGCCCGCACCGAGCCGCACGTCCATCACCGTCGTCTCGCCGCCCTCGCGCACAACGGACAGCGTGCCGTGCTCCCATTGCTGCGCCAGCCCGTCCAGGATGTCCTCGAATTTCGGGAGCTCGAAGAGGCGGAAGCGGGGTATTGGGACCAGGGACTCGGGGAAGAGCCCTGCAGGGGGGCCGGCCGCGATGACGCGGCTCAGGAGGGCCATAGCGCTGATCGGCGTCGAGAGCTGGCCTGAGCCGAAGAGGCCGTGTATTGTTTTCGAAGCCAGGAGCCGCAGCTGCTCGTCGGACATGGTGTGTAGCAGAGTCTCAGATAGCAGCTCACAACTGCACTGGGGTGGCTTGATAGACGCTCACCCGTGCTCGACACCATAAACAAACACGCGAGGAAACGGGTGGATCCGCTGCAATCCATTACAGCGGCAGAGGTATAGACAAACAGACTATTCTCTCGCCTTTTACTAGAGAATACCGTGTCCGTACCTCATCAAAATGTCGCTTTACCAATTTTTCAGAATTCAGCTCCGCCTGAACGATTCGAGATCTTCCTTTTTACCGTTTGAGAGTCATTACTCGAGGTAGTTAATTCCAACCTTTAGGCGTTGGAGTACCATCTCAAGTAATGACTTCAATTTTTTTTTAGCTTGTCTTGACAATGAGCACATCCGTGGCCAGTCGAGATTGAAATCCGATCATTCAAGTTTACATCTCGGCCAGTCAGGATTGAAATATGTTTTTTTCAGCAGCCCGGCATCCCTTATTAGGCTCTGAATCACTATCGCTACAACAATAACTATCGTCTAAAGGGAATGCAAGGGCGGCGAGATGATATACAGTTGCTGTACAATCATGGTGCCTACGGACATCATTGCCCTCGCACACTCAAAGATAGTTGGAGTCGAGCATACTCCCATTCACTCATTCAGTCAAGTTTTATGTGCAACGTGCACGGCATAGGCAAACATGATCATTCACAATAGTAAAGGCCTAAGCAGACGAGGTAACCTCGAGCAGCGACACCGGCGCCCGCGGCACCTCCGAGGCATGCTCATGCGCATGCCTCACTCCCTTGCCCATCTTCAACGTCGCGCTCGCCAGCGTCTCCCTCACCACCGTCTCCCCATCCTCCTTCGCAGCGACCTTGCCCAGCAGCTCGTCGAACAACCCACGCGTGACACCCACAGCCCGCGCGTCCACAACCGCACTCTGCCCCGTCCGTAGCACACGCGGGGCCGTCCCGTCCGTAACACCCATCTGCTCATCGGTCCAAATCGGATCGACGTGCGCAGGCCTGTCCGCCATGCCCACGCCCGCGCGCCCGCCCACAGCCGACCAGTCGCTCAGCCTGTTGATGCCCAGCTCCGTGAAAGTCTGGTCCACCGCCGCGATGAGCTTGTCGATCTGCTCGAGCGTGTGGCGCGGCGTGACGGTCACGCGGAGGCGCTCCTCGCCGACGGCGACGGTGGGGTAGTTGATGGACTGCACGTAGATGTTGTGCTCCGCGAGGAGCCTGTCGGACGCGGCCTTGGCGAGAGCGGCATCGCCGACGAGGAGGGGGACGATGTGCGAGGGGCCGGGGACAACGGGGATATCGATCTGCTCAAAGCGCTTCTTCACCTCGCGCACGTTGATCTGCTTGAGCTGCCGGTCGCCGACGTACGCCTTCTGGTAGGCGACAGACGCCTGCGCGCCAGCAACGGTGGCCGGGGGCAGGGACGTGGTGAAGATGAAGCCGGGGGAGTAGGAGCGAATCATGTCGACAAAGTCGTGCGAGCCGGCGATGTACCCGCCCACGGTGCCATATGCCTTAGCGAGAGTGCCTGCAGCAGATATTAGCTTGTGATTATGCATGTTTGACGAGAATGAGGCTTACCAGTGATGATGTCGATGCGGTCCATGACCGAGCCCTTGATGGGCGCGGGGTTCTCACCCGCCTGCTTGTGCGCGTCGTAGTCCAAGTGTTCCGCAACACCAGCGCCGCGGGGTCCATACAGGCCGACTGCGTGCACCTCATCGAGGAACGTGAGCGCGCCGTACTTCTCGGCGAGGTCGCAAATCTCCTTGATCGGGCCAATGCTGCCGCACATCGAGTACACGCTCTCGAACGCGATGATCTTCGCCTGCGTCTTGGGGTACATCTGGAGCTTCGCCTCGAGGTCAGCGAGGTCATTGTGCTTGAAGAGGACCTTCTTCGCGCCCGAGTGGCGCATGCCCTGGATCATGGACGCGTGGTTCATCGTGTCGGAGAAGAACACGCAGTCCGGAAGCTTAGACCCGAGGGTCGACAGCGTGGCGTCATTCGCGACGTAGCACGAAGAAAAGACCAGCGCGGATTCCTTCCTGTGCAGCGTGGCGAGTTCCTCCTCAAGGGCGAGATGCAAGGCACCGTTTCCGGCTATATTGCGGGTGCCGCCAGCCCCTGCACCGTATTTGTCTAAGGAACGGCTGCAGGTGACAGGTCAGAGGGAAGGCACGACAGGAGGGTGAAGAGGTGGCGCTTACTGCATGGTCTCGAGCACAACAGGGTTGTTCCCCATTCCGAGATAGTCGTTGGCGCACCAGACCTCGACTTCCTCCTTGACATTGCCTGTATGGGCGACAGGGAACCTGGCAGCGAGGCGGTTGATGTTGTTGAAGTAGCGGTACGACTTGTCCTTGTGCTTTTTCTCGAGCTCGACGTCATAGAACTTCTCGTAGTTGAAGCCGGCGGGGGCCTTGTTCGCCTCGGGTGTCTGAGCGGAAGCCGATGACCCAGCGGTCTGGTGGAACGGGCATCCACCCGCAGTGGCAGCCTTTGCGCTGGCGGCGGCGGCAGCAGCCTTCTGCTTCGCCTCCTCCTTGGCCTTGGTCTTCGCGGCGGCGGCAAGGTCCTCGGCCATGCGGGCGGCAGCGCGAGCCGCGGACGCATGCGGGCACTTCTCGATCCCGGCCATGTTGCCGGAGCCGGGGAAAATGCCCTTGGAGTGGTGCAAGCTGGTCACATCAGCATTCCCCGCGACGCTAGCGTAGCCCGCGACAATCTGGGTCGAACGGGTCTGGAGGGCCGGGCCCATGACGGGGCATTTGGTCGCGCGCTCGGTGAGCTGGGAAATCGAGGGAAAGCGGGAAGAAGTCGAGGTGCAAAGAGTTCGAAGGGTCGACTGCTGAGTCCGCCCGAGGAAGGGGCAGGAGCTCTTGAACCTGGAGAGATTTGAGAGTTTGTCCATGGACATCATGATTGGGGAAAGAGGAAGAGTATGATTTAGAAGCCTACATGGTGCCACGTCCTCTTATGGGAATCCGCACAATAATTGTCGTCTTCTCATTGGCTCATCCCCCGGCTTTTGGAGTCACACGGTCCTCCCGATGAGCCCGCGACGAGTCGATCCAACGCCACAGTAACCTTATATCATTGATGAACGCCATCGCAAGCGTTATATGCGGTTAGCATCAACTTAACATAGCACAAAACATATCTGCATTCGCATCTGTAGGTACCCGCAGTTCTCTAACTAGTCGAAACGACGTCCTATCACCTGTAAACAAGGAGGACAGCTGTGCCTGCAGATAAGCATCGCTTCAACCGGGGCATAGGAATGGCCGCGGAACGGCCGAGGAGAATTTGAAGTGACCGCTGAGGACTTGCAATTGGTGGCACACCGCAGCGCTTGCGCTAGCGGCCACTCGGAACGGCCGTGAATGCAATGTAGGGGATGTCACGAGTTTTCTGAGCGTTCAGAAGCGGAAAAATGTACATGGCAACATCATCATGCGGGTGTCGACGTCGCGGCGCTGTCACGCAGGATGCAATTACAACAGCCGCTCGGCTTCACCGTGCACGTGACCAGATGGCAATCCGTAGACATGGAGAATGTGCGCAGAGCTCTATATCTGGGGGGTGTGCGGGTTTTCTCTCCAATTTTTGTTGTTTTTGCTCTGGGTATTCTGCGCCTCTTGTGTGTCCCTCACCTTCGGGGGGGCGTGGGGGGGTGGGGGTCTGTGCGCTTCTTTTGATTTCCTGTTCTTTGCGTGGTGATCACCATCTTTCTCTGTAACGTTCATCCTGCACTTTTCCAATTTTTTCTATTCGCTCAGGCGTCCGCCTCCCCGCCTTGCCGGTAGCAACTTTCTGGGTTGTTCGTGTTCTCGGACCTTCTGGTTCTGCTCTGCGGCAGACCTGCCGGGCCGTCCTCATCGTTCGGTATGATCGGTCGGTTTTGCGTCGGCGTGTGGGACGTGTCGGGTTGGGTTGGGGCTTGTGCGTCCGCTTGTCCTTGTATTAGGCTCTCTGTTTTCGCGCGGCTTTTCCCTCCTCCTCGTTTTGCGATTTGCCGCTGGGCTGGGGTGGGACGGTCGCGCTGACAGGTTCTGGGGGCCTGGCATTTTTTCGTGTTTTCCGCCTCCCCTTGCCTGGTCATCATGCGCCGCCCTGCCCTGCGCTCCTTTCCTTTTCATTTTGTTATTACTTATGTGGGTGTGTCAGGGGTTGGAGTTTGTCTTTCTTTTTTTGTGCTTGGGCGCGCTCTTGTCTCCCTTTGGTGGCTTTCCGGTTCTGTGGTGGTTCATTTTCACGCGTGTCGCTGTAGGGCGCCCCGGCGCATCGGGTGTGTGCCGTTCTGTGTTCGTCTCTGTTTGGTCGGTCTTTTTCTAGCTCGTGGCGCTTTTTTGATGCTCTTCGTGCTCGACGTTGCTGTTTGTTTCCTGTGGTTTCTCCTATGGTTTTTGGGTGTGTGTTTTCGCGTGCCCTTTATTTGGTTTTGGGCCTTCGCGTGGTGGCACTCTCGCTACTCGTGCCAATCCGTCTGTCGGCTGTTGCGGCTGTTTGCGTGGTTACCTTGCGGTTGTTACTGGTTGACTGCGGGTCCTGCGTGGCTGGCGTGCTTCCGCCGGTCCGCTCTGGTGGGTGAGTGTCGTGCTCGGTTAGTGCCGGTGATGCTGCGTCTGTTGTGGTGCCTGCTGTGCCGTCTCCCGGCGTTTGCTCTTTCGCTGTGGCGGTTGTGGGGCTGGGTTGGGCGCCGTCTGTGTCTTTTCGCCCGTTGGCGGATCCTCTGGAGGTTTCTGGTGAGCAGCCTGTTGAGTTTTGGTGTGTTCGGGGGGCGGTGTGTTCTATGGGGGCGGCGGTGTCCTTTTCTTCGGGTCGCGTCTCGATTTCTGGTCTGCCGTGGTCGGCGTTCTCCTCGTGTTCGTTGGCGGCGGTTTGCTGGAGGGCGCTGGCACGGCTTGTGGGCCCTGTGGCTGGTGTTTCCTCGTTCCTCGCGTCCTTCATCTGCGATAGGTCTGCAGTCTCGGCTCTAGTCGACACCCTCGCCCTGAAACTTGACAAGCTGGAGATCCGGATCGGCTGTGATGAAGAAAGAGAGACCAGTGTCCGAAGGATGGAGTACGCGCAGGAGGATTTCGGGAAGCGGGCTGAGTCGAGGGCGCTCCTGACGGAAGAGCAGATGAAGGCGCTGGAAGAGCGCATCTCGGATAGCCAGGATGTGGCCTCGTACGGGGTGTCCAAGCTCACGGGGGCCATCAACGAGGGCCGAGAGCTGGCCAACACTGCCATCAAGGCATCCGCCGCAGCTCGCAACGACCTCGCGGCCACGAACGCCGCACTCAACGCCGGCCTCCAGGAGGCGCGCACGCGTGACCAGGCAACACTCGCGTCATTGCAGGCCACCATCGCCGCCCTAGAACTGCGGATTACAGGGGCTTTGCCGTCGGCGGCCTCGATGCTGCTTCCCATGCAGCCACGGGCTCCCCCGCAACCCGCGCCAGAGCCACAGGCGCCACGCGCGGGTCCACTCCCCTCGCAATCGTCGCAAGCACCGCGCTCTGTCTATACTAGACCCGTGGACCCTCCCGCGGCTTATCGCCCCCCCGGCAGGGATGACTCTCGTCCGGCGCGCGACACCCGCAGTGCCGCGCACGAATATTCCAACATGTCATACAAACGTAACCGCTCGCCACCCCCGGCGACAGCCTACGCCCAAAAGAAGCGGATGGTAGACCCACCCACTGCTTGCGCCCCGGTTGCAGCGCCTCCTGTGCCTGTGCCCACCACCAATGCGGTCATCATCGGGCCCATCCCTGAGCTCGACTCGGAGCAACCCGCTGCGACACTCGTGCAGTGGGTGGTAACCCTGCTACCGCTTACTGAGCACGGGTTCTCGCGAGACATTGTCTCCCAGGTGCGCCAGGGCCTACACATTCGGGTCACAATGACCTCGCCCGAGGCCGCAAGCCGTCTGGTCGCCCATTGGAACGAGCACAAACCCTTGGCCGGGACGAACGAGCTGCTCTCGATCAGGCGCTCCACCGCCCGCGACGACGCCTACACCAACCTCTTCGGCTCGGGAAACTGACCCGGGTCAGTGCATCACACACCCGCTCTCCTATAAATTTTCTGTTTTCTCCTTGCGCGCCGCTCTCTCCTACAACGTGTATATTACCACGTTGCTCCCTGTCATTACCACCTGACCTACTTCGTACTTCAACACTGTCGCTACAGCCCCCGTTATCCTCTACTATGCCGTCTCTGCCTGCCGTAGTTACACCTGCGAATTCAGTTGATTTTGGCCCCATTTCTTCGCGCGCGCAACTCCCACCAATTAAAGAAAACCTCAGGATTTTATCCTGGAATATACACGGAGACCTGGGTGTCATGCTGACTGACCCGATCTGCAAAACCTTTCTCTTTTCTCACGACATATGTCTCCTTCAGGAGACTCACTTATTACAAGGGCAAGAAGACTCACTCATTATACCCCACGACTTTACTATTGTTGCTCTATCTCGAAACTACCGGGAAGACCTCGGGCAGCCCGGGGGCGGAGTTGCCGTCATCTATCGGTCTAGCCTGCCAATCAAAATCTGCCCTCTCATCACTCAAGGAGCCTCGGATGTGATGGTTGCGGAGATTAATGATCTACGCATCATCTGCGCGTATATCCCACCGGAAAGCTCCCCATGGAGTAACTGGACACTTATAGACCCGTGGACAAAGTTCGTGGAAATTGTGTCACTCTGCGAAGCTATTCAGGACGGAAAATCACTGCTCGTGGCAGGGGATCTCAATGCCCGAACACAGAACTCTCAAACAGTGCCATCACCTTCCCTTGGTCGCCTCTCGCAAGACGTGGTGCGTAGGAAACCACGTGGAAATGCGCTGCTCTCACTGGGTGCAGCCAGCAATCTAGCAATACTTAATGGCTCGAAATTTGAAACAAGTTCGCCTGGGCTCTACACCTCGCACCAGTACGGGGGCTCCTCCGTCATCGATTATGTGCTGTTAACGATGCCCGTGGAACCACGAACAATTTCACTCACCGTGCACGAATCTGGACTAGAGTGGTCGGATCACTGCGGGGTTGGGCTATCCATCTCAACCCTGGCGGAAAACCCCGCTCCAACCCAAGCGGCACTGTCATCCTGTCCCCCCGCCACCCCGCCCACGGTCCCGCCACGCCCACCCACACACTTAGACCTGATGCTACAACGTACTCTGGAAGCCGCGATGTCGGAAGGGGATGCTCTGCTGGAAATATATGGAACAGTGGATACTGTAACTGCTCCTCTCGTGGTATACACCGACGGCTCGTGCCTCAAACCAAATACACCAGCAGCTCAGGCGGGCTCGGGTGTGTTCTGGGGTAGGGGTAACTGTGATAATGTGGCATTGCGACTTCCCGGTTTCCCAACAAATAACCGTGCTGAACTTTACGCTGTGCTGTGGGTCCTAGTCAAATCGCCACGCGCCACCACTGTGCACATCTTCACAGACTCCTCCTACACCATCCATACAATCTGCCATTGGATCGCTAGACGTGCAGCTAGAGGCTGGGTATGTGTCAACGCCGACATTATTCAAGACATTGTGGCGGCAATTTCTGCTCGCCGTGCACCAACTCACTTCTTCTGGGTCCACGGTCACTCGGGAAACGTGCACAATGACGCAGCTGATGTGCTGGCAAAAGAAGGAGCAATGCGTGAACCACATATTGCAAACTACTCACCCCCTCTGGTCCGAGACTCTGGGCCCAGTCTGCAGCACGGAACCCCGTTGCATGACACCCCTAAAGTGTATACAAACCTGCCAGCCATACCAGTCCCCGGGGAGAAACCTGTTCAAAAGCTGCCTGAGATCACCCCGGACGACTCGAAAGCTCATAGAGGACGTGTTACAATACAAAGGATGCAAAGGGAGAACCTGATCAGTCTTGTCTCGTGTCGCAATGACATAAAATTCTGGAAGCACATCCGAGGCTGGCTGGACCCCAAAAAGCGGCCCGCCACTGTATCTATGGAGCAAATTCTGACTACGTTTGAATGCCGCATGAACCCGCCAAAGGTTATACCTAAATCATTTGACGGCGAAGCCCACGAGCGTGCGGAACGTATCGCTCGCATTATCCCAGCCACAACCACGGATCGGTCCTCTGACGGCTACTTCTCACGCCCTTTCTCTTTGGCCGAGCTGGAAGAGGTCCAGCGGCGTATAGCAAAACACCCCGGGAAGTCCGCGACTGGGCCTGACGGCGTTTCCTATGACGACATCTCGACGATCAAGAACGCGGACCTGCTGGCCCTATTCCAGGGCTGCATCGATTCTGCCGGTGTACCCTCGTCCTGGCTCTCCACTCTTGTCTGTGCAATCCTGAAACGAGGAAAACGAGCGGACAACCCCGATAGCTATCGTCTTATTGTGCTGGAGAGCTGCCTCTTGAAGACGCTCACACTCCTAATTGCACTGCGCTTTCGCGAATGGATGAGCAAAGAAGACATCATCCCGAACACACAAAACGGCTTCCGGGAGGGCTACAGGACCAACAACAACTCGTTTATTTTACGCTGTGCTATAGACAAAGCTAGATCAATGGGCAGACCCCTGTACATCTGTTTTGTGGACTGTACCAACGCCTTCCCCGCTACACACCGCCCAACACTTTGGGCCAAACTCTATGCGCGGGGTGTTGGCGGCCCTTTATTTGACTGGCTCCGAGTACTATACTCGGACCTACGCTACCAGATCTCGATGGATGGCCTGCTATCAACAGAATTTTCCTTGATGATTGGGGTCCTCACTGGTGACTCTGCCTCCCCGGATCTCTGGAACGCGTTCATGTCCGACTTCCGCCCCCCTCCGGATGTTGATGACGTGGTGCTTGGGGGTGTACCAATAGGAGCCCTCGTCCAGG
>KV417525.1:175730-197563 GCA_001630335.1 Athelia psychrophila | reverse complement strand
GCCCTAAAAGAAAGCAGAGGGAGAAGGCAGACGCATGGCATCAACCCTCAGACGCTCTCCGCTCAGGCGGTCTTCGTCGGGGCGCTCTCGGGACGCTACAGGGCCTAATCAGTGTCTCTCCATTTCCGCTTTACGTTAGCCAAGCCGGTGTCGCAGTGGCAAGAGCAGCAACACCTCAGCCGGCACGTCGTCTCTAGGAAAACTCCTGAGCAGCTAGCGCAAAACTTGTACGCTAAAACGTCGGTCACACTACAGGCGCTAATCGTTACATTGACTAAGCTGTAGCTCGGGCTCGCCGCTGGTTTCGCCCGCCCAGGTCATACGTCCGTACGCTAAATAGTGCTGGGGATCTAGAGGGTCGGTCAAACCACGTGGGACACTCATGTATTCAAGCGTAAGGGCATCACGTGTTCGCTGTTCCACCAGACGCCCGGCCGACTCGTGCATAACCTCTATCGCTCGGCGTTCTTAATAAGCGGACATTCGGTCACCCTCGTGAGGTCAAAGGCTCTTCGTCTTTCGGGAGTAGCGGAACCCCAAGTCAGGCTATTCAGCGACGTCCTTCCACACAACTTGAAAAACCTCCCCGCGTTCGTCGGAGTACAGTTGTAGCTCTCGCTGGAGTGTCGGGCGACATTCTACTCCTAGTTGAGACCGTAACTTATCAGAAAACGGAACCTTTCCGCCTTCGCAAGGCCGTTTGCTCATGAATGGCGGTTATGTCGCTTCTGTATGACAGACGTCGAAGACACCCTCCACGCGTTGTTTGTCTGTGATGGCTCGTCCGAGCTATGTACTGTGCGCGCAATGTTCTGGGCGAAATGTAGCGCCAGTGGCGAGTCAATGGGCCGGTTACGTTCTCTGCCGCCAAAGGACGTCCTGCATCACATGCTGCTCTCGAAACTCCTAGTACCGATCCTGGCGGAACACGCGTTTGAAGTGCTGAAGATCTTTGGACGGATGGACATGTTTGTTGCCTCTGAAGCTTACTGGTATGACCAAGACACATCGGAACCTAGACGCCACTCAGCGCTCGATGTTATGCTATGAGATCCCAAACTCTGCCCCAAGAATAGATACTGGTTGATCCGTGACCAGTTCAAGGCTGAAAACTACACTCCCATCACACTGGACAGGAATCCTTCCGCCCCCGGGTTTTTAAAAAATTTTGCCCAGGGGTCCGGGGACGGGATTTATCCTCCCCCGGCGTATCCTGTGTACTATCTTGGATGTCTAGTTATTTTGGGGATAACTAGTATGCGAGATACACTATGCAGGGTTGGGATCAATGCCCGCGTTTAAGCTGGATGGGGGGTCCATAGATAGTACTTATTCACGGATGTACTTAGTATGGATACCGGCGCTCCCCTACAGGAGTGTCGGGAAAATAAACCCGAACCTCACCACCACCATCTTCCTCTGTAACGCTCACCCGGAACAGGCACAAAGCTTACTATAAAATCAGGCAACAGCCTCCCCACATCCCCAGTACCGCCTTCCCGGGTTGTCAGTGTTCTCGGACCCCCAGCCGCCTCCTCCAGGTTCGGCAGGCTGTCAACATCATCGTACGATATGAGCACCCGATTTCGCGAAACAGTGTGCGTTGAGTGGCGGTTGGCAGGTCCGATGGTATTAGAATTTAGGATCTCCGTTTGCCAACGGCTTTTCCATAATCACCGTGATGGCTGCCGGCCCAGGATGACACTGTCGCACTGACAAGTCCGCGGGAACTGGCAGGGACAAATGTTTCCAGCTTCCCATCCCATCATCATCATCATCATGTACACGGCGATCAGCACCTGTTAAATCTATCAAAAATTATGCGAGGCAGTCAAGAGTTGAAGACAATCGTGATTTAGTCATGAGTAAACCTGCTACCGTCTGTGTACCATTGGTGGCGGACAAAGTCCTGCGCACACGCGTTTACAAGCGTGCCAATTCACGATGTGAGAAGTGCTCTGCTAGACCCTGCTTCCTCGCCCTTTTTCTAGCACGCAGAGCATGTGTAATGACCTTCGCTCGACGCTGCTGTGGGTTTCCTGTGGGTGCTCAGGACGAGTTTGGACATGTGCTGTACCGCCAACTCCAATCGGTGACACCATATCCAACAGTGAAAAGACGTCAGTGGGCGGGTGAATCTTACCTGCCGCCTGTTAAACGTTCAATGCGGAACCTGCGAGCAGGTCGGGCATCCACCAGTCACCTATGGTGGGTGAATGACCTGCTCAGTTAGCCAAGGCACTGGGAATCAGGCGGTGGAGTGCAGCATAACCTGGCGCTCCAGATAACCCATATACTGGCGAGTATTTCGCTGGGGCACATGTCGAGCGGAGTTGAGCGCCGGATATCACCCAGAGCCCGTTCGAGAATACGATGGAAGCGGCTGGTGAGCAGAACAGTGAGTTTTGGGGGGTTCTCGGGGACGTATGATATATGAGGACGGAGACCTACTGCGACTCGGGATCGGAGACGACGGTTTGACGGAGGCCGATGAAACGAAATGTGGGCCCTCGGGATGCTGCTTCATCGTTACCAACGCCAGTCATCCACCATAGGAAGCATCTGCAAGTTTCCTAAGGCCGACGACTGACCTTCGTCGGATATGCCTCGACCACCAACGATTGATCTGCAAATGACACGGAACCGTATTAGCCAAACCCATCAACGCCTGTCATCCGCCATACGCCAAAACAGACACGCAGTTGAAATCAAGCAATTGCGTGCCTGTTTTGGAGTATGACTGCTGTCGGTCGGGTATGCCTCGACCACCAACAATTGACCTACAAAAGACATGGAGCCACGTCAGTCAAACCCTTCACCTGCATCTTGCACAGACATTGAATGATACATCAATTAATTCCCTCCTCTGGAAGTAATTAGTCAGGGTAATCTCTATCGTCCTTCCTCTGGCATGTCCTGATGCGCTGTCGTATGATGGAGCAGCTGCCGACGCGCCAAAAAATCTGGTACATGGTTTTCAGCAGCAGCAGATGATCATGGACCCTTCACAGACCATGAAAATAGGTACACCCTGGAGTCGAGGGAGTGTGCTTCGTAAACTGTCGATCGACGATCGTCCCAGAGACCACGAGGAAGTTTCGCGCTAATTTGCCTTTGTTGCGTTTGACACACCTTTGGGGTAAGCCATAGAACATGAGGTGTACCAGAGAGCAGAGTAAAAAACACTGTTCGGAATATAAAAAACGGCAAGGCAGCCAAGGCCACTGGAAAGAGTACATAGTAGTAGTTGTGCGAAAAGCAAACGGGACTTGAATCAAGATGGATCGGACAAAGCAACTTTGTTCGGGGTCAATGAGTCGTGGAATTGCCACGCGCGCCACACTGCGTGCAAAAGCAACTCGGTAGATCTTCTGATCTCCTCGTCCCTTTCCCTCTGAGTGGACCCTCAGATACGCGTCACGTCCGAGCTTTTATTTTCACCACCCGCCGTCCCTTTATAGTACTAGTAGTAGTTGTGCGAAAAGCAAACGGGACGTCAAGAGTACTGGTGATACTCGCGGTTCCTGTTAGCTTGCTCGCACCCGTGAACAGCCCGCCGAGTCCTAGGATACCAGTATCCATAGAGGTAGTGGTCTGAAACTGAGATGTTGGGGTGCTTTTGGGTGTCGATGTCGTGGAATGTGATGTTTGGGCGAGGGATTCTCCGCCACTGGCAGGTGGAACCACTCCTCCAAGGAGACCATCGTCGGTCGGTAACACATCACGATCAACGTTGGCTCTGATAACAATGGCAGGGGCGGCTAACGCCAATACAAGCTTCATGGCGTGCAGTGTTTGGAGAGAGCTAAACGCTGCGAAGCAGCAGGGTCACGTGACCGTGTTGCCACCACGGGGCTACTCTGAGTTACCTCTCACTGGCAACGCTTGGACAGTGGCGCTTGTTCCAACTTCACATCGAGCTACTAGAGCCTGTTAATGCTATCCCAGTTATGTTGTCCCATTCAAACTCCGAGTCACTGAACAAACCTTTGGTGGTCTTCAGCCTCAGCGCGCCAAGAACCAGTACAGCGAAATAGAAACAATTTTAACTCTGGGCCCACTGCCTGCTTGAGAGGTTCGGAGGCCAAAACTTCTGTATCGAGAAGTTTGGGCTCGTAAAGGTGTGGGTAAAATGTTCATTACATTACAAATCATGTCGATGCTCGTATACATTTTGAATATCTGTTCGGTCACTTGTCAACAGATATCTCAATGGTGTTGGGTTGCGGTCTCGTACCTGGTTAACAGCAGTTCTCCAACCACGACAGGCAGTGTATCCCCTTCATCGAGTTTCTGTCCTTTCGTGCCTCCGATGACCCTTCTAGTTTCAATACGGGTAGTGTTGTGTTTGAAATAAGCGCAATTTTCGCATGAAGAGGCCAGACGCCCAGGAGTGGGGATGGGTGTAGATGTGTTTGTATTCAGCTGGATGGAGGGCGCTCGGAAGTCCAGTTCCATCGTCTGGGCTCGGGGTGTTGACGGATTGGTGCAAAGGGTTACTGGGTTTTTGGGAACTCTCCAAAACATGAGATTGGCTGGTACTGTGCGCAAACACCACGATGGCGGAGAGACCTACGCCCTTGTGGTCTATGGGTTCAATTTGAGCAGACTTCAACAAAGTGACCAGAGGCACAGTGTCATCCGAGAGTAGGGCGGTCTGCTTGATGTTATCAAGACCCTGTGAGCGTGGATTATTGGCACTGATGTTTAAGTTAGCATGGGAAACGGAGAGGTGGGACGGGAGCGGCGTACTGATTTTTGCAAGCGTGAGGGGAGGGCTCAGGCAGGGGTGTCACGTCCCATCCAACAGCCTGACTGTCTGGAGATTCGTTGACGTTGTCGTGAGCGAAGGGGCGAAATCCAGATGTTGTTGTTGGCTCATAGTCGATGGCGGAGTAGAGGGTCCTGTTTGAACGTCGAGGTTTCAGCCTTCCTGCGGGTGCAGAATTTTGCCTGTAATTTTTCGCAGCGGTTCAAAATTCAGGAGACTTGGCGAAGACATGTAAAAGTAGGGGCTGAGGCAGGAGAGCCAGAAAGCGATCGTGTCGGGTAGCGGAGTTGACTTGCCCAACTCCGCTTTGGCCAAGGCTTTGCGGCCGCGCCAACAGTCTATTTGCTACGGCCACTACCTCATCCTATACCTTGACGATACGCAAACTGTCTTGCGAGCTATGGACGATTTCTCCAGGCAGTCTTGAGAGCCACACGATTCATTTTGACGGGGCGGCGGGGTCTTCTTTTCTTCTGGCAGTGTCGGCAGGTGGCCGTTCTTGATTCATCAGCACACCACAGGCACTGGTCACCCTAACCAGGGCCATTCGACTCTTGGTGCGGGCCTTTCAATACACGCAGGGCTTAATCCACTGCGAAGCATTTCCAGTGTGGCTGCCGACGCAAAGGTGGCCAGGGGCGACAGCACCAACACCCTTCCAGGCGGACACCAGGGACTGCGTCAGCATCGCCTTGAGCAATCTGAGCAGGTCTACATATGCCTAGAGCATGCGTTCGACGGCAAGCGACGGCCATTTTTCTGTATGACTCAGAAACTAGGCCAGGGCGACGTTGCCATCCAGAGCGATCAGACACGGTTCTCAGTCGGGGCGAGCTTCGGTCTTGAGGTACGTTTCATTATTTGAGGTTCATCTCTCATATGTTGCGGCTTGGATGGGTGTTCTTGTTTCTTGGTGTTTCTTGACTGTTGTATGGCCTGAAGGGTTCCCGAATACCGTATTTATCTTGTGCGCAAAGACTGTTCTCTTGAAGTGGTCGGAGGCTCAAGGCCGTCGATTGCATTGAAATCAGACATCTTGCTGCGAGACGGTGTTCAGTTCATGTTCAAGCAAGGGTTGTTGTTGAAGGAGAAAAAATGATGGGGCGCACATTGTTCGTTGCGGTGGCGCAGCACTGCGAGTCACGTGATATCGTGACTCACTAGCCATGCGCTCGTGTGGGAGCTTGTGCCCGTTGCGAGTTTCGCGGAAAGAACGCAGATGTCATTTCTACTGGATTGTTAAGGGAGGCCAAATGTTGCGTCAGGTTAGCTGCCTAGATGTTAGGATCCAGCAGCGCCGTGATTTTGAAGCTGAAGGACACTTGTTGGCGCATATTGGGTCTTGGCTGTCCAGACTCATGACATACGCCGACAGTTCCTGCAAATTCCCAGGTGCTCGAGGCACATAACCTGGATATCATTTCTGAATGGCGCAGTGGTTGCTGAAAGACTTTATAGCAGCGACCGTGGGCCCATAAAGGCGCGAAGAATTACGATCTGGAGGCCACGTCTCAGATTCCAGTCCCTAGTGCGAAGCAGAGGTAATTTCGAAATAAGGAAATGAAGAAGCCGTCGATCGAAATTGCTTCCACTTCGCCGCGTTCCTCATATATTAAGCTCAGTTACTCTTCTTTTTCTTCTTCCTACCACCAGCCCGCTCTTTTCTGTTCCTACTTTACACTTTAAATGAAAGCGCCCCGGCGCCCCTTTCCTTCCTTCTCTTTCGCAATGTCGGGACCTCTGGATTCCACCTGCTCGCGCGTTCCGTTGGAGCAGCCTTCGCAGGTTTTTCGACACCCACCGCACCCGAAGTCATGCCGTCTCGCAGACCTTGGCGACCCGGCCATGGTGAGGTGAGGGCAACATCACTTTGAGCACTCGATACTCAAGCTGACCGTCCATACCCGTAGAGGACAGTCGACGAGCGATTCAGCGAGCCTACGTTGAACCAGACGTCCCATGTCAGTATTGCACCCACTGTTAGCTTCCCTCCATATTCTCCGGATAATCGCTCTGCCGCTAATGAGTCTGCAGTGTGATATCAAGCAAGATGCGGACAGCAGTGCCGTGATACATCTCCATGATGCCATTCATCATACGGCCGGCAACGACCGTCGGAGTGGCAGTGGGGCGAGGCGTCTCAGCATGACCACGCTTGTAATCGTAAGCCAATCCGTCCTCTTGATGCATACCAGGCGATTAATCACCTTCGAAGGACTTGGCGCTGGCTGTTAAGCGCAAATTGTCGAACCTCCATTCATCAAGGGCTCGATAAACTAGTACACAGTCCTTGACTCCTCCGTGTTCACCCCCACAGCCCCGAGCCCATCGACGGAATCCATCTAATGCTTCGCTTTTCCTGGCACGTATTCACCCGGTACCCATATTTGCAATACACACGCACACAGTACTCTTCGCTTAGGAATCCACGTCTACTTTGTAATACCACCCAGCTCTAATTTAGCAGCTATCAACTTAATTACATCCTCTGGCATATATTTGCGGAGACTACATCTTGAGAATATTAAATGACCTTGATATGGCGGATGGCATGGCTGCTGGTCGTCGAGAGGGGCGAACTAGGTTGAAGAGATAGGCACGAGGCTGGGGTGCATGAGGGCGCAACACATCTTCGTTGTCGTCAGCAAACTGGTGAAAGCAGATTGTATTACAAGAACCTAAAACTATAGAATGGCAGTCGCGACAGGGCCCCCTTGTCGCCTATGGTGTATCTACTATACGGGTATACATTCAACGTTCATATAATGCATAGATAGATAATATAAGCAACGCATTCCCTACTCGTGCACATCCATGTGCACAAGCTCCACACTCCGCTCCATGATCTCCTCGAGCGGCCACCGCTCGCCCACGCCGTGCTTCAGATCCAGCAAGTCCCCAATCTCATCACACGCCCCCAACACCGTATCAATATCGTCCTTCGTATGCGCCGCGCTCAGGCAGAACCGGACGCGCCCCGAGACCAGCGGCGTCGCGGGGTACGACACGACGACGACGACGATCGGCGTCGCGCGGTCCTTCATGAGGCGGTGGAACAGCGGCAGCTTGCCCGGGTTGAAGATGAGCAGCGGCACGATCGGCGAGGACGGGTGCCCGTACGTGATGAAGCCGAGCTTCTTCAGCGCGCGCGCCATGTACCGCGAGTTGAACGCGAGCCGCCGCAGGCGCTCGTGCCCCTCCGAGCCGTCGCGCTGCGCGGGCGGGAGCGCCATCCACGCGGGGAGCGCGGACGCGGGCGCGGCGGCGGGGTGCGGCTCGCGGTGTGCAGGCTGGAGCGTGGAGGTAGAGGTGTGCGCGGGGGCGACGCCCATGATGCTGGCCATGGACGAGACGACCTGCGCGAGGACGGGCGGCGCCATCGCCTCCGCGTACGGGCCGGAGTGGCCGTGCACGCGCAGGCAGTCGATGAGCGCCGTGCTGCCCGCGACGTAGCCGCCCGCCGCGCCGAACGACTTGGTGAACGTGCCCATGAGGATGTCGACCTCGCGCGGGTCGATGCCGAAGTAGTCGCACACGCCGCGGCCGTGCGGGCCGATCGCGCCGATGGAGTGGGCTTCGTCGACAAAGAGGTTGAACTGGGGTGAAAAGGATCAGTTCTCAGCGGCGTGGATGTGTGTGTGTGGCAATTACCTTGTACTGCTTCTTGAGGGCGAGGATGCCGGGGAGGTCAACCATCGTGCCCTCCATCGAGTACAGCCCCTCAACAATGACCAGTATCTTCTTCCAGTGCCTGTGCGTCTTGGGCTGGCCCTGGCTGACGACCTCCCGGAGGAGCGCCTCCAGCGCGTGCATGTCGTTGTGCTTGAACATGCGCACGCTCGCGCCGCTGTAGCGCACGCCGATGCGGATCGACGCGTGGTTGAGCTCGTCCGAGATGACGAGGCAGCCCTTGCCCACCAGCGCCGGGATGAACGTCGAGTTGGTCGCGTAGCCCATGGAGCTGATCACCGCCGCCTCCGCGCCCACGAACCGCGCGACCAGCGCCTCCGCGAGCACGTGCAGGTCGCTCGTCCCGCCCTCGAGCCGCGCGCCGAGCGTGGACACGCCGTAGCGCTGCAGGCACGCCTCCACCGCGTCCGCGCACCCGCCGCGCGCCTGGCCGAACCCGAGGTAGTTGTACGACGAGATGTTGAGCGTGCGCGTGGTGGTGCCGGTGAGCTCCTGCGTGGCGTTGTAGTTCTGCGTGGTGCGGTCGAGGATGGTGACGGTGCGGCCGGCGACGCCGGTGATGGGCTGCGAGAAGCAGTCGTTGATGCGCAGCTTGAGGCGGCGGATGTAGAAGGAGTCGAAGTCGGAGCTCAGGGGCGCATATCCCTAGCAGGGGCGTCAGCGGCTGCGGGTGGTTGCTATGCTATGGGCGGGGACTCACGTTGGTAGCCTTCAAGTCCTTGTATGCCGCAGGGCGGAAACGCTTGCCGACGAAGTCGCGCAAGTGGCCCATGACGATGAGCAGGAGATAGCTCTGTTGGAGGATCAGCCTCTGTAGCACTGGCAGCGCGGACAGTGCTCACCGCGTAGGTAGACAGCAGAATGTAGTAGGGAGGCTCGACATCGACGTGACTCAAATCGTCATCTGGGCCGTGCTCGGAGGTGTACCGATAGTCCTGGTTCGCGCAGTGTCCGAATTCGGCGTGCACGGTGGTGAACACCTGCTCGGACGTGGGCGCGGTGCGGGGGCGCATGAGGTCGGTAGAGTCGGTGTCATTCGCGAGCGAGAAGGGGTCCTCGAGCTCTGATTCGGCTGTGATTGACGAGGACATGGAGAGCGCTGGGGTGCCGGGGGGCGTTGAATTGTGGCTCCTCCTGGCCTGGGCGTCGGCCTTTGACAGCGCGGAGAGATAGGACGCGGCTGAAGAAGGCATTCCGGGCGCGAGTAGCGAGCTCTGGGTTTTCTTGTTGCTGAACATGGCGGACGTGCTGAGCGACATGTGAGGCGAAGGCATCCCAGTCCGACGACGACGAGATGACGAACCAGAACAAGTGACCGTGGCTCAGCGCTCAACCGTGGCTTCAACTCGCCCCCGAGTATTGATCGGCGCTAAATATACAGACTCGTCTCTAATCGGCCTTGACCGATTACTTTTCTATTTTTCTGGCGACTTTCTCATTCTGCCCCAGTTCTGCCATACATTGCCTCAAAAATGTCTATTTATGGCCCTTTCGCCCAGTTCTACATGAGTGCGCGCAAGATGGAAGCCGCAGAACGAAGTGGAAAGCCGGAGGATTTGAGGAAGCTTGATTTCAGTCTTGCACCACAAGTGAGCGTTCGGCCATCCCGCCTCTCTGTCCAGCTTTCTTGCATGAGAGTAAATATACATTTACGCAGTGCATTAAATGCAACAAACTCTGCATCGACTCGTCTACAGGACAGTTCAAGGTACATGGTTTACGTATAGCTGCTTGGTCACCTGGTCCTAATTCCTAATCTTTTGCATAGACAATGTGCTGCCGTACGATGCTTTCCCTGTGGGTCGGTCGATAAGCGTGACTGATCCAGGTGGGCGCTGTCACAAGGTGGATGTCTTGCAATCGTATATTGCGGTCGCACAGTACGCTGCAGTCACCTATCCGTGTCGGAGGAATAACAAGGCTCACGAGTTGATAAAGTGCCAAAGAGCGGACTGGAAAACTCCAGGGGTACCCAGCGTGCCCTTCCACAAAAACATGTGCTCGAAGAACAAGGTGCGCGCTTTCCATTTCCATTATCCGTTTATCCGCGCCTTTCTTAACATACAGTACTTGCCGCGATGACCAGGAGTATATGAAGCGTCTGCCGCACTTCCGCGCAGTCCTGGAGCAGTTCAGCTGGAGCCGCGTGGAAAAAGACGGCACGTTTCCCCTGGGACTCATCAAAGCCCGCCTCGGCGTCCTGGGCGCGGGCGGCGCGCAGTTCGGCTACTGGTCCGGGCCAGGCGGCCAGCAATCGCACGACTCGTCCGCGTACGAAATATCCAAGCCGTCGGGGCCCGAGTTCAGCATGCGGTCCAAGGAGTACATGCACGGCGACATCATGCTGGGGAAGGAGTGGCCCTCGCACGTGAAGATGTGGAAAATAGACGAGAAGCACATCCCGCGTATTGTCTTCACGGACGAGCATCCGTGCCCGCGCAAGGTCGCAGCGGGTGATATCAAGGACTGGAGCGGCTGGTACGAGTGGCGTGGGCTGACGCTCGACTCGCCAGCGGCGCTTCTGATGGACGTGCCGCTTTCCGTGTATCACCTGCTCGTCAACGTCTTGCGCGTGGTCCGCACCGATAGCACCCCCGAATACCGGCAAAGCCTCAAAGTCCACTACATCGGCGCGGAATACGAGATCAACTTGTTGCCCCTGTAAGCTCCGTTTTCCCTCGTGTGCCAGCGCAGCGCTTAGATGCCGGGTCTCGACTCTCCAGATTCTCGGAGCTCGCGCTCCTCCTGCCCAACACCGACATAGAGCTGCTGATATTCGGAAAACCCGCGCACGACCTCGCCCACAAGGCGCGCAAAAGCCATCCCGGGAGCATCGCCAGCAACGACATCGTCTGGTCGTACACCGCGCCTCTTGAATGCGGCGGCGGCTCCATCAACATCCGGCTCTATTCAAAAGCCGAGAACTGGACGCGCTCGGCGTTGGGCGCGACCAAGCTGGAACACGTGCCAGACGCGATGGTGGGGCTCAACGCCGGGATACTGAACTACCGCAGCTGGCGGGACCCAATCCTTATGAGCGCATTGTGCGTCACTGGGTCCTTCTCTTTGCAACCCCGTAACCTCACTGACGTATAGCCAATATTAATTCCCACAGCGAGAGCATCCCCTTCGCGGTGACCGAGTACGCCGAGGAGTCCTCGGACCAGACGACGGAGACCGCGCGCAGCATGAGCGAGAAGTTCCTCGAGGCGTTCGGGCCTGGGTCGCAGTACTACCGGGACATCCCCGCGCCGAGGGAGCACCCGGTCACCGTCAACCCGTTCCACCGGCCGGGGCAGAGGGGGCTGCCGATTGTGCGGATGCCGAATGTGTATAATGGGTTCGTTGTGCCGCTTGTGACGAGGGGCTAGGGCTAGACGCATACCGTGGTCTGAAGGGAATCGGCCCTCTTGTATGTGCTTTATCGCTTCTACTGTAAACAAGGATGCTGTAATAACTAGATCGCAGAATCCTCGCAATCACCGCTTGGAGCGTGATGTTTGAGTATGTGGCTGGGCTTGAGGTCAAGCTTCAAGCTTCAGGGCCAACAACTTCCAGCAAATTTCAACACACGATCCCAATAAATATAAAGACACAGAGAGCGAATACAGAGTAGCTATAGAGATAATGATATATAGCAATAAAGAGTGTGTTTGCAGTCCAGGCACACATCCCATTAATCTGGAGGTAGCCTTTTAAGGAGAGCTGCCGCCGGTGATGTTGGCGGTGACCGTGGCCTCGGGCCAGGCAGAACCGCGGACGGTGGCGATCCATGCAGCAGCAGCATCGGGGAACTCCCACACCATCACGCCTCCGCTCCAGCCAGTCGCCGCCGCGGTTTGTACGCAGCCGGCGAGGGTGGCGGGGTCGATGTAGCCGTTGGTGGCGTCCGCGGAGGTGGCGGGCTTGCCGACGACGAGCTTGTTCTGCGCCACACCGGACGCGGCGATCTCGAACAGGGAGGTCTGGGGCCAGGAAGAGGACGACTGCGTGAAAAGCCCGGCGCAGGTGGTGTATTCCGTGGTGCCCTCTGCAATCTCGTCAGCATGGGCGCGGAAATCATAATTGTGGGGGTTGCTCACGGTTGTAGAATTGGACGTTCCACCAGTCGACCAGGGATCCGACCTTTTGGTCGACCAGGAGGAATCCTCCGCCGCCCCAGCGGCCGTTAGGCTGGAACCAGGGCGCGAGGGGCGCACCGGTGATGATGTACTGGCCCTCGGGAAGAGCGGCGCGGAGGACGGTGAAGAAGGTGATCAGCCACTGCTCGGCGGACCCGGTCCCGCCGTTGAATGCGGCTTCATCCTCGTAGTCCACGTCCACACCGTCAAGGCCGTACTGCTTGACCCAGGCGGCGAGGGTGTTCGCGGTGTCGGTGGGGTCGGCTCCTGCAGATGGGGGTTAGTGTCGATACTTCGCTCTACGGGAGCATTCGAATGCACGTGCCTGATGTGGTCGGGGTGTCGGTCGAGCCGAAGGCGGAGACGATGATGTTGATGCCTGCGTCGTGGTATGTGCTGACGACCGAAGAGCGTTGGTCGGCGGAGAGCTCGGTCCACCCCTCGGCTTGGTCGGCGGCACCGGAGAGCAGCCAGAACGACAGTGCGCTGAATCGCAAGCGTTAGATTAGAATGAAGAATAGGAGCACGATGTTGATGCTCACAATACATTGTACCCTGCAACGGCAGAGACATCGGGGGTGGTGCCGCTCACGAATGAGTCGCTGTAGATCACGAAGTGAGGGGCCGCAGAAGATATCTGAGTTTCGGTGGAAGGCTTGGCACGAGCATCGATGAGCGGAGCGGCCAACGAGCTACCAACGCAAGCGATGGCGGTTATCGCAGCGGCGAGGCGGGAGAAAGTGAATGCGACCATGTTTGACCGAGAGTAAAGAGAGTAATGCGCCGGTGCTGGGGATGCAAGGGACTGAAGATTGGCAGTAATTTAGCAGGCATCTTATACCTCGCCAGCGCTCTGCCGGGTCAGAATTCTTGGGCAGTCGGGCCAGACTTTCTTGTCGAATCAGGAAGTGCACATGCCAGCATATTATCGCGCCGGGGTGCCTTCATGGCATCCCGCGGGCCACATAAATGATGTGTGCTTCCCGGTAGTATCATGATGGTGGTGGCAAAGGTATGTCGCCACCTGTCTCCACGGGCACTGCCACTGGGGAAGTTCGATCGGTTCGATCGTGTAACAAGTGGACGCGAGTTGAACATACGAGGTGTCTTTGCTCTCAGTCTTGCTGTTCACGTTGTCAATTTTCTTACAGGAGATTCAAGTTATCGATGGCTTGTTCATTCCAACTGTCCGCTGCTGGTGTGGCGTATTTCGGCATCATTATAATGCACGCAAATTCGAATTTTGCGTGACTCGACCACAACGTCGAAGGGCTCAAGTGACTAGCCCGAACAACCCGAACAACCCGCACAAGCCCGCACATTCTCTTGACATCGCTTGCAACTCAGATCTGCTGATGAGCTCAGGTGACGGGCCGAGCGGCTCGACGCAGTTTACTCATGTCGTCGCCAGCCTTCGCCAGCACGCAACTGCTGTATTGCCATTGGAATATCATGACAAAGTTGAATGCCATCCCATGCCATCGCAATTCGACGCCCATGAGATCACATCATGATCAGGCCCACACAAGTACTGTCGTGCACTGATCCAGGTATGTTGCTGACTAATAGACATAGCTCCACCTCAACGCTGACTTCAACTGTTGCACCTGCCGTTTTAGGCTGATATCACGCCTGTGAGCGCTGCACCACGAGGGTCCGAGAATGGTGTATTCTGGTCAATCTGCTCTGCTCATGTTACATCGACCGGTATCCATGCTCTTGAACTCGCAATAATCCTGTCATGATCATGGTTTCCAAAGGCTATCCAAGGCTACTGGCTGGCGACTACTCGGAACAGCAGCGGGGACTCTGCGAAACTGGTTTGAGTCTTGCAATTGAAAATATCGTGCCTGGGCTGATCAGACTGGGTTGACTGGAATGGCAAGCTAGAATTTGCTTCATGCATCGACGACAAAGACACTCTGTTGTCGGGAGACAGCAAGGGCGCTCCTGGGCGGCCCGTTTGTTGACGCGGAGGTATTCTCAACTTTCAGAATGAGCTGGCATGATCGCAGGACACTCTTCTCGACAATGATCCATGCGACACATACGAAACCGAGCATACATCATTTATTTGGCCCTCACGAGATCCTACGAAGCCACCTCGGCGCGATAATCGGCTGGCCACACCCTGCCACACCCATGTGCACTTCCTGATTCGACAAGAAAGTCTGGCCCGACTGCCCAAGAATTCTGACCCGGCAGAGCCCTGGCGGGGTATAAGATGCCTGCTAAATTACTGCCAATCTTCAGTCCATTGCATCCCCAGCACCGGCGCACTACTCTCATTACTCTCGATCAAACATGGTCGCATTCACGTTCTCTCGCCTCGCCGCTGCAATAACCGCCATTGCTTGCGTTGGTAGCTCGTTGGCCGCTCCGCTCATCGATGCTCGTGCCAAGCCTTCAACCGAAACCCAGATATCCTCTACGGCCCCTCACTTTGTGATCTACAGCGACTCATTCGTGAGCGGCACCACCCCCGATGTCTCTGCCGTTGCAGGGTACAATGTATTGTGAGCATAAACATCGTGCCCCTATCCTTCATTCTAATCTAACGATTGTGATTCAGCGCACTGTCGTTCTGGCTGCTCTCCGGCGCCGCCGACCAAGCCGAGGGGTGGACCGAGCTCTCCGCCGACCAACGCTCTTCGGTCGTCAGCACATACCACGACGCAGGCATCAACATCATCGTCTCCGCCTTCGGCTCGACCGACACCCCTACCACATCAGGCACGTGCATTCGAATGCCCCCGTAGAGCGATGCATTGACGCTAACCCCCATCTGCAGGAGCTGACCCCACCGACACCGCGAACACCCTCGCCGCTTGGGTCAAGCAGTACGGCCTTGACGGTGTGGACGTGGACTACGAGGATGAAGCCGCGTTCAACGGCGGGACCGGGTCTGCCGAGCAGTGGCTGATCACCTTCTTCACCGTCCTCCGCGCCGCCCTTCCCGAGGGCCAGTACATCATCACCGGTGCGCCCCTCGCGCCTTGGTTCCAGCCTAACGGCCGCTGGGGCGGCGGAGGATTCCTCCTGGTCGACCAAAAAGTCGGATCCCTGGTCGACTGGTGGAACGTCCAATTCTACAACCGTGAGCAGCCTCCAAAATTATGATTTTCCGCACCCATGCTGACGATATTAATATTGCAGAGGGCACCACGGAATACACCACCTGCGCCGGCCTTTTCACGCAGTCCTCCTCTTCCTGGCCCCAGACCTCCCTGTTCGAGATCGCCGCGTCCGGTGTGGCGCAGAACAAGCTCGTCGTCGGCAAGCCCGCCACCTCCGCGGACGCCTCCAACGGCTACATCGACCCCGCCACCCTTGCCGGCTGTGTGCAAACCGCCGCGGCGACTGGCTGGAGCGGAGGCGTGATGGTGTGGGAGTTCCCCGATGCCGCTGCTGCGTGGATCGCCACCGTCCGCGGCTCTGCCTGGCCCGAGGCCACGGTCACCGCCAACATCACCGGCGGCAGCTCTCCTTGAAAGGGCTACCTTCAAAATGGGAGGTGTGCCTGGACTGCAACACACTCTTTATTGCTATCATTATCTCTATTGCTACTCTGTATTCGCTCTTTGTGTCTGTATATTTATTGGGATTGTGTGTTGAAATTTCCCGGAAGCTGGCCTTGACCTCAAAACCTGCCACTAGCTCAAACAATATACCTTAAGCTACAAGCGGTGATTGGGCTCTGCAGTGATTACAGCATAGCAATAAAGCACATACAAGAGGGCCGATTCCCTTCATGAATTCAGATACCGCAAACTCAAATATTATACCTCACGCTGGAGGAACCGATAGAACCACCTGAGGCCTGATGCATGATGAAGCGGGTGCCTCTCTATATATGTGCAAACCGCATAGTTGCCGGCGAGCCGAGGTCCAGATTGACAGATTACTTGCAGCGCAGAACAGCGTCCAGATGATAGACGAGAATGTACTTTAACGGCAGGGAATCTATCGTAGAAGCGACGTAGAAGGTCTCGAGAGGCCCTGGACAGCGACATCGTCCCTCGTCGTGCGGGCCTGCTAACCTTCGCTGCAGTCTTCAACGGCGACACCTACGAAAGAACCAGTCACTGTAGAACATGTATAATCGATTATACGCCATCTAAATAGCAGAAGATATTACAATACCAGTGCCCCCAACGAATGCCCCTCCTGACCCAATCCAATAATTAGTCCAATGGTAAGTAGCGTACACCACACCGCGCCCCCGCGCCCCCCGTCTTCTATGGTACATCAAGCATCAAGCACCAAGCACCAAGCACCACGCATCAAGCATCAAGCATCACGCCTTGGGCCGCTTGACGGGCCTGTCGAGCTCCTTGACCATGAGGTCGTTCGTCGCCTTCACGTTGTCGAGATACACGTGGTGCCCCGCGTTCGGCACGATGTACATGCGCCCCTGGCCGTTGCCCGCGAGCCGCAGGTTCTCCACCGCCTTCGCGCCGCCCTCGGGGTCCATCCAGTCGTGCTCGCCGTACACGAACGTCACGGGCATCCACGCCGGCAGCGCCGCCACGCGGTCGACGAGCGGGAGGCGCGCGTGCGCGCCCGGCGCGAGGATGTGCGCTGCGGATTCGGCGTTAGCATCGCTGTTATCGCAGAAGCAGAAGCAGAAGGGAGGGGCTCACAGATGCAGTATTCGCCGCTGCCCTTGGCGAGCGTGATGTTGACGATGTAGTCGTGCATGTCGCGCGTCTCCTCCGCGCTGAGGCTCGAGAAGCGGCGCGCGGAGTACTTGCCCACGATGAGCGGGCCGTAGAACATCGTGTTGCGCACGACCTGGAACGGCGACCAGCCCTCCTCCCAGAGGTACATCAGCAGCTTGCGCGTCTTGCTCTCCTGGCGCTTCTCGCGCGCCTGCTCCGCGTGGATCGCGCCGACCTTGCCCTTCGTCGCGGGCTGCACCGCCTCGTCGCCCGAGCTCGGCGCCTCGACGACGTCGTCCTGGCTCTCCGTGAGCTCGCGCGCGGGGTCGCTCGTGCTGTGCGGGTCGCGCGGCACGCCCGCGGGGCTCAGCAGCACGAGCTTGTGCACGCGCTCGGGGAACTTGAGCGCGTACGCGACGCCGAGGTACGCGCCCAGCGAGTGGCCCACGAGCGTCATCACCTCGAGCCCCATCTTCGCGCGCCACTCCTCGAGGCTGTCGATGAAGAACGCCTCCGCCTCCGCGACGCGCGCGGCGGTGTCCGCGCGCTTGGCGTGCACGGCGAAGGGCGGGCGCGCGGAGCGCCCCATGCCGAGCCAGTCGAGCGCGTAGACGGGCGTGCCGCGCCGGCCGGCCCACGCGGCGAGGACGGGGAAGTTCTGGAAGAAGAAGCCGAGGCCGGCGCCGTAGCCGTGCAGCACGACGGTGGGGGGCGGGGCGTTGGGGGCGGGGGTGGTGGGGAGGATGGAGAGGGTGTTGATGAAGTGCTTGGGGTTGGCGAGGGGGACCTGGGCGGAGGAGGCGGTGACGGCCTGCGAGGCGTCGATGGGGCTGTCGGGGGAGGGCCGGAAGAAGGGGAGGCGGCGGAGGAGGCGGGCCTCTGCTGCTGTGCCGCCCTTTTCGCCCACTGACCACCTGTAGCAGATTGAGTATAAACATGAGTTGTGATGCAGGGAGTGGAGTGGCCTACCAGCTGCGGACACTAGCCGTGAATGAAGCGGGGATGTCGCGTGCAGGGGGGAGGGGGAGGAAGGACGAGGAGCTCGCTGCTGAAGCAGACATTGCTTTGCGGAGAGACCAGAGGGCAGCCGTTATGTTGGAGATGTGATGGGGTGGAGGTGGTTATGGAGTGAAAGTGAAGGGCCATAAAAGCGATCGGATGAGGCGCGATGCCGGCGCGCCGCTACACGACTCGTCATGTCGCCGATGTGACAAACTCCCCTATCCACATCCATCACCGACTCCCGGATCCAGCACAGTCGAGAAACGCCGTAGACTCTCCTGCAAGCTGCGCATGCCACGCATGCCCTGCGACGTAAGCCCTGCGTAAGCCCAATGATAATCCAGCAAGAGAGCCGGCACTTACTATTAGTCAACCCACATGACTAGTTCGCGTACCACATCAATCCTAGGCCTATGCACTGCTTGCAGCCATCTTGTGAGAAAGCTCTGATCCGAGTTCCACTGGTTATCTACCCAGCAGAGATTTAAAACACGGTGTGACGTCTGTCTCATCTTTCTTCTAGGCTCATTTGTCGGCAGTTGCCATCTCGCACCCCCCGGATGAAGAGTGAACTTGAAGGTTGCTTGAAGGTCAAGTCGTGTCAGGGAGGATTGATAGGGGAGAGCGAGCGAGGACGTACCGCAGTGGCCTTCTCTGATCCATGCATGTTCACATGTGTAGAGAGGCAAGGGGCATTTCTTGCAGCGCTGTTGGTGTCTTTAACACTCGAGTTGATGCGTTGCTCCTGTCTTTCCACTGCTGACCTTCCGAGAGCACGGATATGCATCTTGCGACCGCCGGTTGAGCGAGGACACAACAGTCACCCCCTCTTTCACACGGTTCCCCGTATACGTTTCGGAGTCACTGCGCATTACTATATGCGCAGAAAGGCAAAGGGCTTTGTAGGGCTGGTAGCTCGAGCGGATGCGTTGCTCAGTGGGCACCGGAAGCGCAGCTTCATGTTCCCTGGCAATGGTACGCATGCCATCAACTTCTTTTGTCACTCAGCCATAGCTAAAAGATAGTGCATTTCCCACTCGATCAGGTCCCCTGACCAGGGTCAGCGGTCACGTCTTTCGGGGGCTTCCAATAGCCAAGGGCTAGCATAGCCATACGGAGAAGATTGCACGACAACCGCGAGTGGAGTTAGGCGCTGTGAAATCCCTTCCTGGGGAAGTCACGGTGCCAGACTTCGCTCGGTAGGCTCTGGGATCACCGGACCGGACCACCTTTGCATGTAGCATCGACAGCCAAGTATACTGTATTGTCCATACCCTGGTGTTTTACTGAACAATGACTCAGGTCGATGCTTTTACGCACGGCACCTCCAGATTCTGAGGAAATAGCACTTCAAAATGCCAAGAGATCCCATCGTCGCCGCCTTCTCAAAAAGCAAACATGGTTACCCGTTCCATCTGCGAAACAACGGTACCGCAACGGTACGGATAAAATGGGGTATATTGTAACCGCCAAGATGCACTCGACACGGCTGCAACTTATCATTACCAGAAGTCATATTCAAGTATATGACACTGGCCGTAATCGACAGTCGAGTCTTGGCAGATGGCAGTGTGGATCGCAACGGACCGTTACTGGCGAATATCGACCCTACATGTTTCCCCTACCAGATCGCCATGGAGCTGTGAACAGTCCATTTGCATCTTCGCATGTAACGTCGACACCCAAGTATACTGCATTATCCATTGCTACCTGGTGTTTAACTGAACAATGACTCAGGTCGACGCTTTCATGGCTGACACAGCACTGCGAGCCTCTGGATTCTGAGGAAATAACACTTCAAAAGGCCAAGACAACTCATCATGGCTGCCTTCTCAAAAAGCAAACATTCCATCTGCGAAGACGACAACGTTTGGTACCGCAACGGTACGGATAAAATGGCATATCATGTAACCACCGGGATTCACTCAACAGCACTCGACACGGCTGCAACTTGTCAAATGCAAGCGTATGACACTGACCGTAATCGACAGTCGAGTCTTGGCAGAGGATGGCAGTGTAGATCGCAACGGACCATTACTGGCGACCCTACATGTTTCCCCACAGCCACGAGGTATCTCTCCAGATCTGATATCCTTCGCCCCGAAAATGTGAACAGAATTATTTCATCTTCTATTGCAGTCTTCTGCGATGATTCAATGCTTATCAAACTGCCATTTGTGATCTCGGCGCCGCGATCAATGTGATCCCAAGTTGCGGCCCGTTTGACTCTTGCCTCCTCTGCGGGCGCTCTATCGCCGTTTGGACTGCTCCGTCTCGTCCTCCGGTTCTTGTGTTCTAATTCAAGGGTAGACCTATGGGAAGTAAGTATCGAGTTTGGGCATGCATTGAGTGACTTACGCGACATACGTCAGCCCTGAATGCGAATAGGAGCAGGTAAAATGCAAGCATGCGCTGGTCACAGTCGCGATTTGGCAGGGTGCCCAGACTCTAGAGGATCGAACCTGCATGCGCCGCGCCTCCGCAAAAGTCAAACAGCCTCATATCCTCAAATTATAGTATTCTGCACTGCCTAGAATCTTACAGCATCAATGCCACTTCTCACTCTCTCCGATTCTCCCCTGGCGAGCTGCTCATCAAACCCGCCGCATCTGCAATCTTGGCACCGTGATTAATTAGAATTCAACGCCTTGCCCTCACTGGGTGCGCTCTATCGCCGTCGGCGCACGCGCTGTGCGGACTGTTCCTTGCCTATTCGGTTCTTATTCTTGTTCGTGTTCGTGTTCAGATCCAAGGCATCGGGACTTGCTCTACGGTGAGCATCGAGCCTGCGCTTGCAGCTCGCGCGACACAGGACAGCCATGACTCGTGGATGCGAATACGAGCCTTTCCAGGAGGACCGGCAACCAACACACGGCTGCACAACCGCACGACCACACAATCCAGGAGTGATTGCGCTGACAGCCCTGATCACAAATACGATGTGCTCGGACCCAAACCCCATCCCTCCCCACACACTGGCAGAAGAACCCACTTACAGCCAGGGACGGGAAGCACATTTCTCCGTGGTTGCTGGAGTGCACAAATTGTTCCGTTGGGGGGTTCCTAACTCCCTATTCCCGGCGCACCACAGTATAAAGGCCTATGTATCCCTGGGAACTCAGCTCCAGCCTCTATCCCCACTTCCCTCTCTCCCTCCTCCCCTCTCAGCTTCGCCCCCCGCTCACTTTAAATGGCCATCACCAGGACCCCCTCGCTCCGCCGCCTCGCAGTGCGGGACAACGGAACCGTCGTTTCTTACGAACAGCCCGCTGCTGTGGCCGAAGAGGAGGTGTACACCAACGCGCGCCTGGACCCGAAGAATTATTTGCACGGCCCGCTGTCGGATAACCCGTCGACGAGGCTGCGTCAAATGCTCGCACGGCCTGGCATCGTCGTAAGCAATGGTTTCCCCATTTAATAAAATATATATTAGAGAGCTGATGATTGGTCATTTGAAGGTGGCTCCTGGGATCTGTGATGGTATCAGCGCGCGGTGTGCTCTCGAGGCTGGATTTGACTGTCTTTATCAGAGGTGCGTCTCCTCCCACTCATGCTATAAAATGAATAGAAATTGACGGGTTCGTGTTT
>KV417525.1:135333-175705 GCA_001630335.1 Athelia psychrophila | reverse complement strand
GGCGCAGCGGCCAGCCGTAGCACATGATTTTTGCGCCCCTTTACAAGATTGTCAGTACAGTTGGCCACAACTCACGGGACAATGCCAAGAAAATCCAGATCGAGCATTAGTTAAGAACCGTGGCGCGAATTAGGGCTAAACCGCTGCGGGCTGTCAGGGCTAGCGTTTCTGACTGAAGTTGATGCCGCTACGTCAGGAGCAACAACAACACTTGTTCCTTCATAACGACTCGAAGTACATAATAGATTCTTGGGCATACGTTCGAAGAGATTACAGATACCGAAGTAACATAAAAAGGTGTGCCGAAAAAGTTACGTCAAGTGTTAATGTCGTATGTTGAACGATGTATATTCCGGGGGGGCTCTTGTCGAAATACTCCGTGACACGCAGTGATAACTCTGTTATTACCAACTGAAAGGCATCCCAAACTTCGGCCAAAGTTTAAGTCTAGATAGAAGTTTTGGTAGTTCGGCGCTACGGCCAGCAGTCCTTGTGGTATAAGTTCGAGGCTTTGCAATTTGTAGGGAGAACGTCTAAAATTAGACCTTCCCCCCAGCCGTGGGGGGAAGGTCTGATTTTAGCACAGAAGTTTTATTAGAAACTAGTAAGCCTTGGAGAACGGCAGGGCAAAACCGTGAGTTGCGATAGCGGAAGAGTGCACTGAGAAACGAGGGGGAGGATGGCCGGTCGAACAGTGGCAATTTGAAGGAAGGGGATCGAGAGGTACACATATAATACGCCGAAGTGAGTTAGTTACTCAGATACAAGTCGAATGCTTTCGTGTGGAGCAGCACTAAGTGTAACGTGTACCGACCCGCGCAAGGAGCAGGAGATAAAGTAAGAGGTCGAGGAAAAGGTTGTCGTATAGGGTCGGTCACAGGTAACAACTATCTCCTCCCCCACACGCGCTCTCCTGCACTTGAAACTTCCCGCGACCGTCGTCAGTCATGTTTCTCGCCACTCCGGTTTACGCCATTCTCACTAGCCTCTTTTAGTCGGAGCTGACATTGGACACGTCTAAAGTCTAACCGGACGCCAGACGTTTGTAGACTTTTCCAGCTTGCAATAAACAGCCTCAACCTTAAAAAAACTTAGACTTCGCTTTAGACTTTGAAGTCTGGGATGCCTAACAGTTGGTTATTACATAATATTAGATCGGAAGTTTGCTCTGAGGGGAAACAGGGGTTCGATGGGCACGGTGGTTATGAGAGGCTCAGTGACACGTTGAGGGTTTTTTAATATGTTTATAAAGTCACGGTATTACTTGATATCGAGTAGATACGATGTTTGTATGAACAAGAAGAGTTCCCAGGGTGGCGCCTATGGAGGAGTTGCCGTTGTGAGTGAAGAGTGTGGCTGCGGTGTCACGTGCCTGAGACGCCGGCGCTAAAGCCGTCCCGCCGGACCCGCTGCAGGATTTCTTACAAACCCAATCACGCTAGACCCCTAGACATTGTCCATTGAGATGTGAGTACAGTTGATTAACCTACGGTCGTATTGTACTTGGGCAACAAATACTCGTACATTTACACTCAGTGTATACTCCGGGTCCGTCCGGGGGTACTTTCTCCCGGTTTTACAGTTTGAAGCTAGTCACCCTCTTTCACAAACCCCCCTCGGTCCCCTTCGGCAGGTTCCCCACTTGCTCCCACTTGCCTACTTTACGCTTAGCTTGAATACCCTTGTTATAATTAATGGGGGTGCACGCACCGTGGGTGCCAGACTTTCTAGGTTCCCTTTCGCTTTAGATAACGAGCTGCGTATAATAATGTTTGTTTTTAATGTTCTTATTGTCTTTTCATTGTTCTCCTCCTAACGTTCTTTGACGTTCTTTGACGAGGACCACATCCGAGCTTAGTCTCCGATCGGACCTCTATAGCTCTCTGTAGAACCGTGGTCCGGTTGAATAGCCCGTCGACTACTCTACGCTGGTCCTTTCTCCCACGGAAGACTCCAGATCTGACTAAACTTTCGTCTTGGAGGCCGAGCCCTTAGCTCCAGCTGGTGGCGCAGGTTCGGGTAGTGAAACTTCTTCCGGAAGCCCGACACTCGTGTTAGTATAATCAGTGCATAGGTCCGACAGCTTGCTAGTACTTGCATGAGGTACGGTAACCGTCTGCACTTCAGACAGGGACAGAAGAATTCGCTAACGTATCGACGCGCTTACGACACGTGACGTCGGTGTGTGCTGTGGTCGCTCTTCTGACAAGTACGCCTAATCGGCTATCCAAGGGGTGTCTAAGGGGTGTCTAGATTTAGTTCTATAATGAGTGACTACTAAAACCGGGGGTAGCGGAGGCGGAGTCCGCTGCATTTGCTGCCGCAGTCGGGCGGTCTCTATTGTAAGTGGTCGTGGCCGAAGCCGCGCTCGCGGCGCTGCCAGCTAAGGTCGTCGAGGAAGCAGAAGTGGGGAAGCTACTTCGTATGTAGGCGCGGGCGCAGGCGTCGCTCGAAGTCGGCATACTAGCGGAGGAGGTATGGGTCGTGGACGCGACGTAGGCACGCGGGTTACTACTGTTTCAGGCTGGGCGGTCCCTAACACTAGCGGCCTTCGGGTAATTCATAGCGGTGGGCGCGCATCCCTAGCGCAAACGGGGCAGTATGTATGTCATCGACATTCATCCGGTCTAATTTATAAAGGAAAAGGAAAACCTGGTTGTCTCCTCTATCTTCCCCGTGTGGAATACTTGGACTTCCCTCCCTTTGACGACGATATAATGACACCTGCTATTGCAACTCCCTCCTCCAATGCCGAAACACCGGTGGACGGCTACTTTCCTTTTCTTGAATCGCCTGAAGGACTTTCTCCTAAAGGCACGGCTGCTGTCACAATATCCCCTGCTCGTAAATATATACTGCTTATAACTTTTTGTCTTGCTCAATTCTTGGATTCCTTCAACAACTCTGCCTTATACTCCGCCATGCCATCGTTTATCATTGACCTCGGGATCACCGAGGGTCAATCTACCTGGGTTATGAGCGCATTTCAATTAACATTTGCGTCCTTTCTCCTTGTCGTAAGAATTGTGCCTCTCGAGCTAGTGTGCTTTCCTCATTGGCGTTTTAACACAGAGTGGCAGAATTAGCGACGTCTACAATCCCAGTAAGTGGGATCAATACAACTTTGACAATACATATCAATTTAAACGCTCCACAGAATTTGCCTTCCTCGCTGGCGTTGGTGCTCTTGGGATAATTAACCTTGCCGCCGGATTCGCGACCGACAAAATATTCCTGATCGTGCTTCGTGCATTCACCGGAATTGGCAAGCATCAAGCAGCATGATCGCTTGCCCTTATACTTATCTGACCTTCGTCTTGTAGCCGCTTCTTTGACAATACCATCAGCCTTGTCATTGATCGTCACCCTCTTCCCTGACCCTGAAGCACAGGCTAGTGCATTGAGTGCCTTCGGTGGAAGTGGAAGTATGGGCAGTGGTAAGTTGTCAATGGCCACCGTACACAATATCATCTGCTAAAATACTCTTTCTTCTTCAGTTTTAGGCCTCTTTGTTGGCGCTATTTTTATCGAATATGCATCCTGGCACTGGACGTTTTGGTTCCTTTCGCTTTTCACTGTCCCTGTGGCTTCTTTGGGATTGTTTCTCATCCCCCGGGAAAAGGCACCCACCATCGAAGGGCCGAAGCTGAAAGGATTTGCCAAATTCAAGAGCCTTGATCTCATCGGGGTATCCACTCTGACAAGTAAGTATGCATGCACATGCTCGAGTGATGTTATTGTCGTCGCTGACAACCAGTCATAGTCGCCTTGATCCTGTTGATATTCTCTTTGACTTCTGCCTCATCCAGCGGATGGGCGTCGCCAATGGTCCTCGCGCCGCTAATAATTTCAATCATCATGATTGTCGCATTTTTCCTCTGGGAGAAACGCATCCCCCGGGAGACGGCTGCCATGTTTGTGCCTCTTTTTCGAATTCCAGGATGCTTCGCTCACACATTGTATTGCTCTATAGTCCTCCTCATATTTGGTTTTACCCGAATTTTGCTATTCTAATTGCAATTTCGCTCACACCCTTCCTTTGGTGGACGGCAATGTTTATGATGTACACCACACTGTGGCAACAAGTGTATCATTGGGGTGCCATGAGTGCCGCAGCTCACCTGTGAGTTTGAACACACTTTGAATGATCAGCGTTGCTGAAAGCGCTGCAGGATACCGTTAAGCGCCCTTTCATTCGTCGTCAGCATGTCGGGGGGCTTTTCAAGGTTCATCAACCCCAAATGGATTATCCTGGCAGGGCAATTCCTAACCATCATCGCTTGCATACTGCTCTCTTTCGACACTGGTCCGGAGAAGTACTGGCAATTCGCGCTGCCGGGATTCCTGCTTGGGAGTGCAGGCAACCAGCTTATGTACACACACATCAAGTTCGTCAGGGCTATCCTTCACTGCTTCATTCAGCTGACTTTCATGACAGCATCGCGATATTCAAGGCTACGCCACCAGAAATGGCCGGTACGATAGGTGCCATCTTCAATGGAACTCTACAGCTTGGTTCAGCAATTGGCTTAGCCGCCGTATCGTCCATCGAGACCAGCGTGGAGGCTACCCATGGCGGCTTCACCAAATACTACGGCCGGGCAGCAGTGTTCTACTTGTTCATCGGAGTGATCATCGTCCAGGCGTTAGGCCTCTTGATATTCTATCGCACCCAACCCTCAAGCGAAGCTCCCATGGACAAGACGCTGGCGGGATCGACTGAAGATGTTGTCGACGAAAAATGCGCCCAGGTGCAAACCTAAAATGGAATTTGCTGAGCAATCTCGTGCAGACAAACCAACGCTCGTTCTTTTCTTTCCCTTTATATTCGTTGCACGAGCAACCACTAAATACCCACAGTACATTATTCGTATACCCAGACGTCAGTCTCTTTCGTTTTCGTTTTTACATTCGTTACATCAGCGCCATACTCTCACTAAATACCACAGTACATTATTTGTATACCCAGACGTCAGTCTCCTTCATTTTCATTTTAATATCCGTTGCATCAGCACCCACCCTTCTAATACTTATTCACATTAGATGATATCCATAGACGCCTGCTCAAGTAGACAACAATTCATTTCCACGGAGTGGTTCCGTTTGCACACCTTTATAAACAATCTTAGCCTATTGGGAATAGACAGCCGACACCATATCTCACAGCGATTCGCCAAATCATGGCAGTCTTGACACAAATTCGTATTACATCGCAGTACACATACACATTTACCCTATCCGCAAGTATCCCTACCAATCCGTCTTCTTCGCCTTCTTCACCGCCTCGCCCACGGGGATCTTCTTGCTCTGGTACCCGAACCCATCCAGCCACGGCCACGTCGCGCTGCGCCGCTCCTCAAACGACTCGATCGCCGCCGCATTCTGCAGGGTCAGTGCAATGTCGTCCAGCCCATTGAGCAAGCAGTGCCGCCTGAACGGATCCGTCGTGAACTTGATGGGCGCCTCGCCGTTCGCCCGCCGGACCTCCTCCTTCTCGAGGTCGACCTCGAGCTCGAGGCCGGCCTCGGCATCTTTCGCGAGGGCGTGGCAGTCATCGATGGGGAGCGTGAGGGGGAGCATGCCGTTCTGCATCGAGTTGCTCTTGAAGATGTCGGCGAAGCTGGGCGCGATGACGCAGCGGATGCCAAAGTCGTTCCTGGGATAAAAAGAAATTCAGAAATTGAACTTGCAAGATTGTGTGATCTTGGTACTCACAGACTCCACGGGGCGTGCTCGCGCGAGCTGCCGCAGCCAAAGTTCTTGCCAGTGCAGACGAGGATCTTGGCGTGGTCGTACGGCGCGCGGTTCAGCACAAAGTCGGTGTCCTTCCCGGTGTGCGGGTCCTTGCGCAAGGTGAAGAAGAGCGCATTTGCGAGACCGGTGCGCTTAAGGGTCTTCAAAAACTGCTTCGGGATGATCATGTCGGTGTCGACGTTCTCAATGGCGAGCGGCGCGGCGATCCCCTTCAGCACGACGAACTTCTCGACGCTGGACGGGGCCGCCGCTGCGGGCAGGGCTGTCGCCGACGGCGCGGGCGCGGCGTGACCCTCGGGCTGCGGCGAGGCGAAAATGGGGTCGTCCAGGAAGTCGAACGCGCTGACGAGGTGCATCTTGGGCCCCGCCGCGATCTTCGCCTCCGCCTCCGCGCCCATGAAGCGCCGCACGTCCGTGAGCTTCCCCGTCATCGCCGCCGCGGCCGCCATCGCGGGGCTCACGAGGTGCGTGCGCCCGCCGCTCCCCTGGCGGCCCTCGAAGTTGCGGTTGCTCGTGCTCGCGCAGCGCTCGCCGGGCGCGAGCTGGTCCGGGTTCATCCCGAGGCACATCGAGCACCCCGCCTCGCGCCAGTCGAAGCCCGCGCGCTTGAACACCGCGTCGAGCCCCTCCGCCTCCGCGTGCTGCTTGATGAGCCCCGAGCCGGGCACGATCATCGCGTACACGTTCGGGGACACGGTCGCGCCCGGGCCCGCGGCGAGGACGACCTTGGCCGCGGAGCGCAGGTCCTCGATGCGGCTGTTCGTGCACGAGCCGATGAAGACCTTGTCGACCGCGACCTGCTCCATCGGCGTGTTCGGCGTGAGGCCCATGTACGCGAGCGAGCGCTCCGCGGACGCGCGCTTTGTGGGATCCGCGATCTGCGCGGGGTCGGGGACGGACCCGGTGATGGGGACGACGTCCTGCGGCGAGGTGCCCCACGTCACGGTGGGCACGATGTCCTTGGCGTCGATGTTGACCTCGATGTCCCACTTGGCGCCCGCGTCCGACGTGAGGGTGCGCCAGTAGGCCTCGGCGGCGGCCCAGGTGGCGCCCTTGGGCGCGAGGGGGCGGTTGCGGAGGTAGTCGAAGGTGATGTCGTCGGGCGCGACCATGCCCGCGCGCGCGCCGGCCTCGATGCTCATGTTGCACACGCTCATGCGCGCCTCCATGCTGAAGCCGCGGAAGACGGAGCCGGCGTACTCGATGACGGCGCCCGTGCCGCCTGCGGTGCCGATGACACCGATGATGTGCAGGATCACGTCCTTGGAGGTGACGCCCTCGAGGAGCTCGCCCTCGACGGTGATGCGCATGTTCTTGCCCTTCTTTTGGAGGATGGTTTGGGTTGCGAGGACGTGCTCCACTTCGGAAGTGCCGATTCCAAATGCAACAGAGCCAAACGCGCCGTGGGCTGTGGGAGCAGTGTAAGTTTGCGTCGATGAGGGTTAGTATGAGCACGTACTCGATGTATGAGAGTCTCCGCACACGGATGTGATTCCGGGAAGGGTAAACCCTTGTTCAGGACCGATGATGTGCACGATGCCTGGGGAATGGTAAGTACAATGGCAGCCAGGCAAGTTGCAGTGAACAGGTGTGACCTTGACGGCGATCGCTGAGGCCAAAGTAGGTCAAACCAAACTCTTTGACATTCTCCTCCAGGGCCATGCATTGTGCTCGAGAATCGGGCTCGGCGACAAAGGTGTTCAAGTCCTTGAAGCTCTTGCGAGAGGAAGTCCTAAACTCGCAGTGAGCTGTCAAATTCGAGATAGGGCCCGCTTGAGCGCTTACGGGATATTGTGGTCGACAGTGGCCAGAGTGCAATCGGGACGGCGAACGGGACGACCTGCCACGCGCCTACAGAGCAGATAGTGTCAGTCCCTGGCGCCTCGGCAATCGTGTATGCACTGACAAGCCTTCGAATGCCTGCGGGCTGGTGACTTCATGCACGAGATGGCTGGATCGCGCTGATTAGCATGGATCCGATGGCGAGTTGGCTGGAGGCTCACCGATCAATGTAAATGAGAGCCAATCCATCCTCCTTGATTTCACTAGAAATTGCCGATGAGCATCCTCGCGCTTTCAAGAGCTGATGTGAGCCTACACGACGTGATCATCCCATATTTTGTCGTAGAGAGTTCGGGGGCCGGGGACAGCAGAAGGCATTGTGAAGAGAGTAGGGGGGAGGGTGTTGTGAAATTAATTACAGGGACTCCATGCTTTATACATTACATTCCACTTCACTGTTCGGCCGAATTGTGATCCATCAGGGCATTTTGTATTGACCAATGACAGTCGTGTTATTCCAGCCAACCGGTGTCAGGGGCTGTTCTGCTGCATGCAGAAGTGTGGTCGGCCGACGAATCTCATCGGCCGAAGCGAAGCGTGGGAAATGCGGCTCTGCTGGCTAGCTTCCCACGCGGGTCGGACCTCCTGCTCGTTAACGGTCTACAAGCAGTCTAGCAAGTCGTCGATCGTTTCGCAATGGCCAAATCTAAGAAGTACGCCGCCCCGCCGCCCGTCCACTGACCAGCCTCTGACGCGGCCTCTCGCAGTCACACAAATCATAACCAGAGCTACAAGGCCCACAAGAACGGTATCAAGACCCCCCACAAAGGTGTACGCACACGATCCCTCAAGGGTGTACGTCCTTTCCCCCCCTCTCATATTCGTAATCAGCTCATCTGTCTGTTAGGTTGATGCCAAGGTCTGTTGGGAGAGCTGAGATCCTTGAGATAACACTGACCCTTGTTGCAGTACCGCCGCAACTCCCGCTTCGCGCTCGCAGGATCGGTGAGTCGCGCCCTGATCTTCCTGCTGCCCCAAGCTGAAACCCACGCAGCTGAAAGCACGCCGCGAGGCAAAAGCGGACGCGACAGCATGATCGCCGCCGCCCATTTTATTCAGCTCATGTAGAAGGAGCCCTGTACTACCGCACGCACTTTTTATCATGCATATGCACACTCATGTCCATGGCTCGCTCTCCCGCAATAAAAGATAAAGGCTCCCCAAAACATCATATTATCCGCCGCGTGATCAGGGACATCGTATCGTGTTTATTAATCATTTACCACTCCTCAGCGCCTTGAGATCCTTCGCGTTCCTCTCCAGCGTCGCCTGCAATCTTGCCGCCTGCAAATCCCCCGATAACCGATCAGCGGATAACAGCCACCTGAACGCGTAAGACGTACCGCAGCATCTTCAGGCCTCAGCGCGCCCTTCGCCATGTTGTTCTTCCCCACCCGCGACGGCCGCTTCCGCCCCACCACCGGCGGCGGCACCGGCCGCCCCGACTTCGCCTTCGACTCGATGTGGCTCTGCAGCAGCGCCTCGCACTCCTCCTGCGGCGGGATGTGCCCCTCGAGCAGCGAGAAGAATTTGTGCCGCAGGACGACCTTGATCTGCTCGTAGGCGTCGGTGGAGTACCACCCCTCGCGCTCCTGTGCGAGAGCGAGAGCGGGTCAGCAGCGATAAGATATAAGATGAGACATAAGCCATGCGGCGCCCACGTACATCGCACACCTCGCGCACGTCCTCCTCGCTTTTGATCATCTCCCTGAGCATCGGGTCGTGGATATCGCACAGCTGGAACGCGGCGGTCTCCTGCGTGAGGCGCACCCCGTCGAATATATGCGCGGTCCTAAACCAGTCAAAATGAAGACAGCGTTCAGCATTCAGCATTCGGCAGTCAGCACGGCTCCCACAGGGCGAGCGCATCGAGAAAGCGCATGCGCACGTATACGCACTTGCGATCCACATCCCCCGCGCCCCCGTCGCGCGCGGTGTCGGCCGCGGCGTGCCCCTCGCGCCGCGTGATGATCGACACCCGCTCGATGGGGTGGCTCATGTTGCGGAAGTACAGCCGCTGGAACACGCGCGCGCCGGGGTCGCGCCGCGGGTCGTACCCGAAGCGGATGAGCGTGTCGCGCCACGGCCCGTCCTGGAACACGTAGCACACGAGCGGGAGGAGCACTTTGGAGCTGGCGGGCCGAGTTAGAGTTGGCAGTTAGAGTTGGCAGTTGGCGCAGGGTAAAGGGTAAAGGGTAAAGGGTAAAGGAAAGGAGCAGGAAGGGAGGGGGGTGGGGGTGGGGGAATACGGACTTGTGGATGTCCCGCGCCTCGAGGGGCGTGAACTGGTTGAAAATCGATGCGCGCGTCCATACAAAGCGCTCCTCAAATAGCTAGCAGAGGCAGGCACGTAATAGTCAGCATGAGCGACGAAGGGAGGGCGCGGGCGCTCACCGCTTCCACGCGCTTCAGGAGCGCCTGGTCCATCTGCTCGCGCATCGCCGCGACATTGGGCGGCGGCTCGCTGGGTACCTGCTCCGAGCGTGAGCCCTGCGCACGGAGTATCATCATGGAGTATCATGGAATGCGACGCACGGCTGCGTCGGCAAAGAGGATGTTCGCGGGCCCGAAGCCCTTCCAGCGCCAGCGGTTCACGAGGCGCTTGTGCTCCTCGCCCGTCACCTCGTCCACGGTGGTCGACACCATCGACGCGATGTTCGCTTTGAAGCTGGGCCGCCCGCGTGAGCCGTGCACCCGCGGGCATAGATATATATATATATTGGAGACGTACTTGTAGTTTTGCGGGATCCCCTGCCGGCTGAAGAGCGGCGGGGGGAAGAGGCGGAGGTTGCTCCGCGGGGCCCAGTTCTGCGGGGCGGCGGCAGAAGGGGCGGTGCTATCTTGCACGAGTTGGGGGTCGAGGACGGGATCGGCGGGGATGGTGTAGTCCTCCGTCGCCTCTGGCATCCGATACTGCTGTATCGCATCGACTGGTCTGCCCGTCAGCGCCGCAAAACGGAGTACGCTCCATACACCCGGGCGTACCGTCCATATTGCCCATTGCCACGCGCAGCTTCGCGACGGGGTCGCTCATGTCCGCTTGGTACTGGTAATCCACCATACCTGCAACAACGCACGCTCAGGACACATCCAGCCAGCACAACAGACACGGCACTCGCTTCGGAAACGGACCGTCTTGGTGATGGCGCCTGCAGCCTCGGCCGTGTACTCGCCCACCAGCTCGCCGTTCGCCGCTTTGCGCTTCCGCTTCACGATCTTCAGTAGGATGTTGCTCGTGCCGACCACGTCGCCCGGGACGGGATGCGCGAACGGGTTATCGGGCCTGAAGCTCAGCTCGAGCAGCGCATCCGCTTTAGTCGCGGTGCGCTTGAACACGGTGTCGAGGCTCGCCTGGCCGCCCAGATGCGTGATCGCGAGCGGGACAGATGCGGGGCGGACATAGCCCGGATACTCGATGGAGAAGAAATGCGCAGACGGGAGTGGGTGTTCAGGAGCTTTAGATGAAGACGAGGCCTCCATGGTGGGAGGAAAGGCGCTGGTATCACGTGCAATAGAAAAAACAGTCCAATTATCTGTGAATATAGTGTACGGTATACAAGAGAAGCCCGAGCGTAGCCATCAACTATCTTTGCCTGGCGTGTCTATGCTCTTCTGCATGCCCATGATCTCCTGCATGGCGTCCTGGTAACCAATAGTCAGCGGTGGTACGGGTGTGTGCTGCATTGAGACGCACCGCAGAATTCAGGTCGACTCCTGCGTTCTTCAGCTCCTCCACGACCTTTTGCGCTGCAGCCCGGAATTCAGAGTTGGTCGCTAACCGCAACATCTGCATTTTCGAGGGCATCTTCCCCGTGCCCATCTCAATTCCTGCGAGCGCGCCCAAGTCAGCCGCCCGCCATGCGCGCATAGAAACGAATGCCAATGTCGCACCTTGCTCTTTCATCTTGCCCGCAAACTCGGAGAGCGCAGCGAGCACGTCCGGCTTGTCCGCGAGCTTCTTGAATGTCTCCGTGTGTCTGAAGCGGTCTATGAACGAATCGGACTCGGCGGCCTGTGGGGCGGGCGTGGTCGAGAAATCGCGGAAGGACAGCGGGTTGTGCGCTCGCCGAATGCCGGCGGTTGGCCTGAGCAGGATGGGCGCGAGGATATGGCGAGCGTGGAACAACATGGTGAGGAGGAAGGTGCAGGGAGCGTCTCGGAAAGGCACTACGCAGTGACGCGTGGGAACAGGGGGCACAGCACCGATCGTTGCCGGGCTCGACGCGTCCAGCGGCATTGACCTGCCTCCACAATATGGACCGTGACTACTTTTCAATCGAGTCCATTCTCGCTGAGAACCAGGTGCGTACGTCAGCAATGCAGCAGGCATCTTATTGAGCAGGCGAGCCGCAGAAAATAAGCTGCGATTTCAAGGTCGATATTCCGGAGATGGGCCATCTGGGCGGGGGCAACGAGCGCGACGTGAGTCCGCGTCGTTCTCCTCAGTAACGGTCTCATCAAGCGGTCTATCAGATCAAAGCCCCTTGCCGAATCCCATTGCCAGTGTGGCTCGCGTACATCATGCTCTTCTCGCAAGTCTCCCCACCCCTCCATAGCGGCCACCCATTGATTGTGCGTGCTGCAGCGACTGGGCTGAATTCACGATACCCACCCCATTCGGGCCCCGCGTGCGCAACGCGCTCAAAGCAGAAGCGAGGAGCGTGCGCTTGTCGTCTCTGGTCGGCGCGGGTGGCATGTGGTACGGCTACGGCAAGATGATCATGGACATGTGCGCTCTTTATTCCCAAGCACCTCAATTGCGTCGCTCATGTGCTCATCAGATTGGGGGAAGAAGAAAAGGCCCAGGATATGTCTTTAACGATGGTACAGGTGAGCGAGGAAAAGTGCTTATTCCACGCGTCCTTTGAAACATGTATCTCCCCAGACCTTCCGGAATCGGTTGATGGAAGTCGTTGACCAGGCCCAACATTTCGCGACACTGGGGTCGCTGGGTGCTGGGGGGTCGTCGGGTGACACGGCGCAGTCGTTCAGGGAGGGGCTCGACGCGACTGAGCGGGAACGTAAGCCACACGCGCAGGCCTCGTTGTTGACTGACCGACACTCTTCCCCTGCAGTATTCTCGCTGGCTCAGGAGAGCGCGAAAAGGACGAAGCGCTGGTACGAAGAGAGTGACAGAGGGCGAAGATGATATTTCGGGGGACTATAAATCTTTTTTGCTCTCCGCAGTCTCTGGCTCTATCACTGGAGCGTTTTTAAGTTCGTTTACGAACCTGCGCGTCTTTTCAGTGTATGATTCAGTATTAGGAGCAGCTAACGCACCATTTGACGCTTGCCCAGAGGCAAAATTCGATCCCCATTAACGCAAATACGTGGATGCTGCCCCCCGTGAGGTAGGCAAGCATAATGAAGACCAGCAGCAGGAATGTGAAGGCAGCATCCACGATGAGAAGGAACGTGGGGTTCAGAGACGAGCCTGGAGTCAAGATGTTGTCGAGAAAGTTTGAGCTCTCTGCCGGAGTTGCATTGGTGTCTGGCGACATATCAGTGGGAAGACGTGTAAAAGGGCCGTGTGGAGTGGACGACGCGTCCAAGCGGGGTCATATATCGGTCACAGGCTTTGCGTAAGCTCAAGAAAAAGTACGGAACAGTATGTGCGTTGGTGTATAATGCAAGATATAATGGCGTTGCGCAAGGCGATAAAATACAACATAGATAATATATCTATGTCAAACAGAGCAGACCAATTATGCCCTCATTGAAGTAAAGATCACACTCTTAACCTCGCTGTGTTCTCTTTCCAGCAGGGTCTCTGACCACAGCCATGCTCTATAATGAGCATCATTACGACCTCCCAAAGCATAAAGCCGTAGTCGATGGGCACGAACAGTGTCCGATGTGTCCATCTCCTCGTTGCTGGGCACTGTTTGTGACTTCAGTCATTATGGCAGAGCCGAACGACAATATATTCACCTCGATCAAACACTCCAACCCATTGGAAGTATTTCTGCACCAGGGCAGCGACAGGCTCTACTCTGGGCGAGTGCGCGGCGTCTTCCTCCTCTTGTTCCCGGACCGACTGAGGGAGGCCGGGAAGGACAGGAAGCTTCAGCTGATCAAGTCCAGAATCGAAGAGCGCAAAGGACACGTTCCTAGCAGCGAGTATCAGGATAGTGCCAGAAGAACAGCTAATGTGTGGACTTTACTCGGAGAGTTCCCCGGACAGATAAGCCAGGCATGCAAGCGTTTGAGTAATCATGGTCAGATAGGATGACACAGTGTATCTAGAAGCCCGGTTTAGATTTTCCGTCCCATTGAGTAGGCAAGAGCTTTCGACCCACGATTTGGTTGCATCGCTGAAGTACGCCGAGGGTTCCAGCAGCACGAGCAAGACCGGCGTTCCGCGAACTACAAAACGCATTTCCGCGTCCGTAGCTTTCTCAGATCCGTTGACGCGGAGCATGAACAGCATAAGGGCGAGATGCGCGGGCGACGGTGGGTAGCTAAAGTGCCTTCAGAGTAAAGGAGGCCGTCGAGGTCATAGTGGCCGAATACGAACAAGACGTCTATCCTGCGCGAGACTTCCATCATTCTCCCGTGCCCAGAGTGCGTCGATAGCCAGTCGTCGTGGTGTTCTTGCAGCGCGCGCTTGAAGGTGGCTCGGGAAGGAGTGAGCAGCAGGGCCCTGGAGTGGGGCCGCGCTTGCGTGTGCGATAGGCATAGGTGGATGGGCGCAGAGGGGTGGTAATCTCCTTTGATTAAGAGAGTTTCGAAAGGCGGAAGAATGTAGTCTGGCAGAGTCTCCGGGAAAAGTGTGGACATTGTTCGAGTCGAAGAGACAAGTACCGGCGTCTAATATTTGGGCAAGCTGTGACGCGGGTACAGCTGGGTACAGCCATTATGCCATGCTCATGCCACGACTTCAAACACGACTTTGCCAAATGAATCACGCATCTAATCTTCTTTCTGGACCCATATCATGGCCACGCTAGACCTTGCCCTGACTGCCGCGACGACTGCGGCTGCACTCGCGGCGTAAGTGGCTCTGATCGACATCCATGCATGCTTGATTGACTTGTTTGGCATATCTCCTCTCCGCACGATATGGCCGTCCAGACAATTCGCGCCGATTCCGTATATATATCCCTGTGTGGAAATTCTGGCTTCGATCATCCAACTATGCCAGAACGTGTCCACCAACAGGTCAGTCATACTACGCGTGTGGTTTGGATGGCCGTGCTCAAGACTGTGCAGGCGATCAGTTTCTCAACTGGCGGATAGATGTCGTGGGTTTCTGGAGTCCTTTTCTCAATGGATGCAGAGCAATCCATCAAATTCAAATCCCGAGGCTCTACAGGCGGTGATGAAGTACGTGTATTCAGCGGCGAGAAGCTAGCATCTCGCTGATGCATCAGGCGAAGTGTTCTTGAGGGAGTGAGGATTAAAATGGATGCGTGGACGAGACTCGATCGTTTCCGAGCATTTGCGAAGCAAAATGATATCCAAGAAGACATACAGCGATGCCATCGGCAGATGTCAGACTGCCTCGCCAAATTCCAAGTATTCAGCACTCAATTAGTATTAGCATCTAAATGGTTCTAACTACATTCCCCTCCAGGTGGTATCTCATCTAGAAATCCACGAATGGCAGAAGCAGTTCGAAAAGAACTATCAGCAGGACCAAGCTGAAGTCATTGCTTACCTAGCTACAATCGATAATTCCACTGCGGCCACCCTCGCGGCCACTCTTGAAGGCTTTGATGAAATGCGCGAATTCATGCGAAATATGCAGACCGTAAGTGCAGATATATCTCGACGGCATGGCATCTGCTTATCACACAACTCTTCTGAAGGCCTTGCCACAAACCGACCAGAAGGTCAATAAAGGCCTTCAAAGCAATTTATATCAGGTGCAAAAAGAGACCAAGACTCTACTTCCCGAGTTCAACCTCAGGCGCGGCGAAGTCAGTCGCATCGGTGAATTTCCCGTCAGTGGATCAGCGTCGATGGATATATGGGAGGTGGGTTCGTTTAATGCTCGCAAAAGCGTATGTGTACTTATTGGATGCCAGGGCACATACTTGAGCCGGGAGAAGGTGGCAGTCAAGGTCATTCGCGCTGTAACCGCCGATCCTCGAAGTCTCCAGGTACTGTCTGCATCAAGCATTGGTCTTGTATTTGAGATTAAACAGCACTATCATAGCGATTCAAACGAGAGGTTAAGATCTGGGGGGATGTTTGGAAGATTGACGGCGGTCAGCATATCCTTCCATTCTATGGATTTTGCCAAAACGACGGGCCATATCCGCAAGTCTTTTTCCTGTATCCACTTCCGATATATCCTAATCGTCGATATCAGGTACATGGTGTCTCCTTGGCAGGTCGGATACGGCATATGCAATATCAATTTGTAGAAATCTAATTGCTATCTCTTGTAGGTCAATGGGACCGCCATCAGCTATGTCAAACGCTATCCTCAGGTTGACTATCGCGACATCGTGCGTAAAGACTTTAACATGCGCCATGAAGCCTACTGATACAATACAATATAGATTCGAAAAATTGGCGCAGGGATATCGATTCTTCACTCGATGCAACCGCCCATCGTGCACGGCGATATCAAAGGCGTAAGGGATCTCTTCTATATCCCTATTCAGGCGCTGACTCTTGTCAACAAAGGCCAACATCGTGATCAACTCATTTGGGGACCCTCTCATCGCAGACTTTGGTGTATCGCGCATCGTCGAGGATATCACCGGCGTCCCCTTCTCGCAAAGCAACGGTGTCTCAGATTCCTACCGGTGCGCAGAGTCGAGAAGGCTTGACGTGTCCAACACTAATTCTGATCAGGTGGTTTGCACCGGAGCTGTGCATAGGTCCAGGGTCGCTGTCCATCAGCTCAGACGTGTATGCATATGCTATGACAATGCTCGAGGTAAGATTGCTACTTGGATATCTCTGGCGCGATAACTGCAGCTGAACCGGATCCGTCAGCTCCTCACAAATCAGCAGCCCTACGCGTACATCAAGCATACGACTGAAGTGGTCATAAAGTCAGCGATGGGAGCGCGTCCCAGGAGACCCACTGATCCGCAAGTGATTGCCAGGGGTCTAGACGATAGCTTGTGGCAACTGATGGGCGATTGTTGGGGCGAGCAGACAACGAGGCCGTCTATACAAGGTGTCCTCGACCGTCTGCCAAGGGCATAGTCACCAAGAGCTGCACATACATACATATAATCTACTCATGTTGATGAATGCATTGCATGCCACGTTTAACAAAGGGGTGTATTCCAAGAACCCAACTAGACTACCCGTCCCCGACCGTCTGCCGAGGGCATCGAGTTCAACTTGCGCCCGTTATCAAAAGCCACACACACATATAGAGAGAGATGAGCTAATCATGTTGAATAAATGTATTGCATGTGCCACATTTGACAAAGCGACTACTCTACCAACCATCTCCGTCTCCGACTGTAGCCTGGCCATCTTCTGGTACAATGTCAGTATTCGCATCGGCCTTGAAATGGTATTTGACTAGGAAATAGTGATAAGCGGACTGCCCGGTGCAGTGGTCAATCAATTGGGCTTACAGATGGTGTGTCTTGCAGCATCGAATGTGTAGCCAAAGTAGCTCTCCCCGTGGAAGGCGTCCTTCGGCCAGGCCCTGTCGTCTTCAAGGTCTTCGTCGTCGTCTTCCAGGTCTTCGTCGTCGTCGTTTCCATCGTCGTCCGCGCCATAACGACCCCGCTGATCCCTCGGGATCCTCGCAGGTCTATAGTCGTAATTACGTCCTAGCCTGTCGATGTACCTGCATTCCGTGGCTGCATACAACGTGTTGCGAGCAGAGTCCCAGACCATCGAGTGGACCGCATTGTTGCCCGTGGCCAGCTCGTAGCACGCTGTCTTGGCACGCACATCCCACAAAGTGATATGTTCTGTTTTGCCGCTTCCGGTGAATATTGCTGCAAATGAGGGTTAATCAATAATAGTTCGATAATTAGAGCGAGGGAATACCCACAGGGAACACCGTCAGGATGGCATAGCACCGCGGCGTCGCATCCATCGCTCGATTTGCCCACATTAAGGGTGAGCACAGGCAGATGGTGGCGCGTGTCGAAAAGCCGCACATATCCGTCGTCGGAAGAGGTCAGGAAGACGTTTGGATCCGCGGCGCTCGTTGAGATATTGTTGACCGTCCCACCGTGCCCGAGGTAATTGTCGACTATCTTCCCGGATTCCAGGTCCAGGGCGTGGCATGAATACACCTCTGATCGCGCAGAGTCGGAAACGCAAAGCATGTGGCCGGCCTTGGAGGGGTGGGGGGCCCAGTATGACGGCTCCAGGGACGTATTGCTGAAGGTGACCCTTGCGGTGCTTTGGCTGCCTTTCGAATGCTCGATGTCGTTCTCGTCTTCATCTTCGCCGTCGGAGCCGCCGTCCATTTGGCCAATGGCATTGTCGCCATCCGGTCCATGGGTTTCCAACTCGTCGATCTTCCAAGTGGCGGCAAATCCTTTGCCCGCACGGAAGACGCGATCGTTGGTAGCATGGAGTGGACCACGGCACGGCGAGTCGAGCGTGTGCATGGGAAGGGCCTTTTGATCAGATGTTGAAGTATTAGGCCATGCGAAAGATTTGACGCGGTCCTCATCAGCCACCCAAATCAGCTTCCTGTCATCCTCAATGACGCTGTGGTATACGATGCCCTTGAGCCCAACATCTATGTTGGCAGATTGAAACCCCTCCGCTGTGTCGTCGTTTAGGTTCCAGAAAGAGGAGACAGGGCTGCGGTCTTTCCAGCCGCCGGCCGATGACAGGTGCATGACGGATGCGTTTGGAGAAATGCATAGACGTATGGGGTTGCAGATCTCATCACCGGTGACTTCGCACAATGCGCTGTATATGACATTGGCCACTGGGTGAGAGCGCATCGCAGAGAAAGGGGGGGTGTCTTTCCAATAGCGAGATAGCGGAGTAGATTTGGGATGCCGTCTAGGAGTCGTAGACCACCGAGACTGAAAGCCTGGCATATCCTGAGGAGTGGGTACTGCGCTAAGACATCGATATCAAGCAGGTGTAGATGCTGGCCATGAACTCACCCTTCCCAGGATCGGCGAATCTTTGCACAAGGCTAAGCAGACCTTGGGCCTGCGACGGACCTAGACTGCCATGCTCAGGGACTCTGGCGCACAATGGCGGGGCGATACTCACTCAACGATAAGCTGCTGTTCTTGTCGTCCACAAGGTCTCCTTCCAAATGCGCAAAGGAGGGCAGATAGTCGTACAGGTCATCGGAGCGGTAACTCTCAGTGATAGTTTGGTTCAGGACTTTCTCGGCGGCGCCGAGGACCTCGGTGAAGTTGGGCGCATTTGCAGCCTCTGCTTCCCGCACGATGGTGCAAGCGTCGTGAAGAGTCTGCTCAATGCGTTTTTTGCGTTGCTTGTATTCGTCGTCTTCACGTCGATCTTGATCCTCGTCTCCGCTGTCATCTCTGGAATCCTCATTTTGCGGAGATTGAGCTCGAGCACCGCAATCTAGATTGCTAAGCCTCGCGAGATAATCTGTTATTTCAGTCATCACAATTGCGTGGCCCAATCCTGAGTGGATGTTTGTAATGTGTATGAGGCGTAGTAAGCAATCGTACGGGTCAGCGGAGGTGCGTGTGAATGCAATGTGATAACGGAACATCTGGAAAAGTGTTCCGCCTGGAAACTGCTCCTGGAGTAGCCGCTTACTCTCGGAGGCTCTGGAGCACGGGTGGCGCTCACGAGCCTCCAGAGCCTCCAGAGCGAACCCACTTGCTCTCCGTGCCCGCTGTTGCGGAATTCTGTTGGGAATATCAGAAATCTGTTGTAAGTTATTAGATATCTTATGAAACTTGATGAAAGCTCTTGAAATGGACTGACTTAAAGTTTGCCATTGATTTTGTCTATTTAAGCTCCACCAGTTTTCTGACTTCGTGTTTTATAACTTGTTCCCCCCCACCACCTCCCCCTTCGTTTGGCTGACTGGTCCTTGGAATTGTACACACACCAACTTGGTGCGTGTACAATTCCCTGCGCGTGTATTGATAGTTGATAGTGACATGCACATGTAGAGGTTGGTCTCGACTCTCGGAAGTTCTTCAGGTTGGGTAGATGGTAGATATTGGTAGTTAGACCCAGTCATCGCGGTGCTGTACGATTTGTATGTAGATATCTGTTTAGCGGCACAGAAATTCATGATTTATTTGACCCTCGAACCCATCAGGACAAGCTAAATTGCAATTGATTGATTACATTTGGCCTGCAACCACGAGCAAATTTTCTGATGATAGCTGATTATATGTCTCGTAATGGATTGTTGGGAGTGCTGAGAGTGCTGAGAGCTCGGCAAGCACTGCGCTCCAGAGCCTCCGGCGTGCTCCCCGAGCTGAGGCAATCTCGGGGAGGCTCTGGATCAGGGACTAAGCTCCGGTCCTCCGGGTGCTCTGGAGCCTCCAGAGCATCAGGAGCTATGTGTTGATTCCCAGATGAATGATTTATCATGGGCGCCAATTCCAAGATAAGCCTTCAAGTTACAAATCAATGTCGCCACCGTCATGGCCAGCGCTGTCCACATCTAGATCTGTAGTTTATAAAGGGCCAGATGCATACGTTCCACTGCTTTAATCTAACATTATTTCTCTAGCTCTCATGTCTCGTAGCATTCTGGTCCTTGGCGCTACTGGTGAGTTGAACAGCGGGCTGGGCTACCACTCCGACCTACCCAAGACCTACCATTTGCCTACCATACTAGTACTAACAACCTGCCCCCTTTTCCAGGTGTCAGCGGTTTGGCATTCATCGAAGAAGCCCTTCAGCGGCCCAACCCGCCGAAGTTGACGCTTTATGTTCGGAACCCATCGAAGCTGCCAAGCGGGACTGAATCAAAGGCCCGCATTGTAAAGGGTCAACTGAACGACGAGGCCGCGCTCGCAACTGCTTTGGAAGGTGTGGACACCGTTGTCAGTGTACTGGTGAGCGGGAGACAAATTTTCCGCATGGTGCCTTGTTAACGATCATATAGGGAGGTTATCCTACTTTCAGTGATTTTCTATCGCGCAACAAGAGCACTGTGAGTTACCCAGCCTTACCCTCAATCAGTACTTGCTCATAAATACGCACAGCCGCTTGCGGACGACCTCAAAGTCGTAATCAAAGTCATGAAAGCCAAAGGTGTTCGCCGAATTCTGGCTTTGTCCACCCCGTCGTATGCTGTCCCTGGAGAGACTGTAAGGTTATTTCACGTCTGCACTGGCTCCTAGCACTAACGCTGCTCATTATCGTCTAGTATACGTGGAAGCAGTCCGCATATCTGACCATGCCCCCGTTGATGACCCCGCAAGGCAACGCAGAAATGGTAGCCATCGCCGAAACTGTCGCGGCCGAGAGCGACCTCGATTGGACAATTTTCCGAGTGCCTCATTTGACCGAAGCCAGCGCAGACCTGCCCGTGTATGCAGGCCTGATTGGACCTGGCTATAAAGGCTCCCTCGAGCTTAGCAGGGCCAGCCAGGCGAGATGGATTTTAAAGGAGATCGAAGACCGTGCTTGGATCAAACAAGCGCCAGCACTTGGGAATTTCTGAGATGGTTATTTGAAGACTGTATATATATTTATTAATATGGTTGTCTCTCCGCCATGCTGCTCGACTTGTGCTATAATTGACACCCGCCACCCAGTATTTGGTTTGCCACCGTCATGACTGACAGACATTGGGAACGGGTCTTGTAAAATTACATTGTTTATAGAGCTATGGGTATAAATTTTTATTCACGTCGGTGTCGGTCTCATGAAGGAGAGTTCAAACGGCCAACGTTGGTCGTTTGGTTTTTTGAACGCGCCCTTCAACGTAACCAATGACCATGACTGATCGCCGAGCAGCCGCGCCCGTGACTTACTGGTTAACCCATTACTGCCACTTCCTCTTGGCTCACTCGCCATTCCAGGGAAACGATGCACCCATTCGCCTCATATGTTCTGCGCAGCTACTACCGCTCGACAGGCTGGAACGAGGACAACCTCTATGCCAATCTCACCCGGTCGTCCAATGGTGTGTTACTCAACAGAGGCTTTCATGCGCGCATTCTAACTCGACTTCTGCAGCCATACTTGATTTCACCGTTCCCCGAGGCCTGCATCTGTCCGTGTCGAAATCGCCGAACTCGCTCTTCAACACCTCGTACTCCATGAACGCCATGCCCTCGCTGAACGGCTCCGTGGGCTACATATTCACGTCTTGTGATCTGGACGTCAAAAACTCTGGCAACGTGCGCTTCAAGGACATGATCGAGCGATTCAGGGTGTACGACACACCCCGGAGACCGGAACCGCGGCAAGAGGAATGGCTGGCTGGAGAGAGGGTGGACGTTCGCCGTATGTCGTCCCGCGTGTCTTGCCCGTGGGTTTCCGTAACGTTGACCTGCAGATTCTAGAGTATCTTCTCTACGGCCGCTTCTACCTACCAACCGGCAGACTGGATGCCCTCTACTCTACCCGCTTATCTCCGACGGTGCAGGCTCTGGTGGCCGCGATCTCGGACCCGCGCTCGAAACTGACCAATGACCGGCGAGCCCGCAGCGACAACTCGAGCAATGTGATGCTCAGCTTGCAGCACGACATCGGGAAATGGTGCACGGAGTATACGTGGAGTGCGGACGACGGCATGTGGGGTGTACGGGTGTTGCACAATTTCGGTAAGCAGAAAGTGGCCGCGGACACCCCAGCAGACGAGGCCCTGCCGCCTTCTGGGAGTCCGACGAGAGTCCGGCGTGTTGACGAGGAAGAGGCAATAGGCGGCGGGCTGAAGGGCAGATTCTCTGCCGGCGCAGAGTTCTATTTCAGCGCGAAGGAAAAGAGCGCAGGAGGTGGGACTTCAGATTTCCTCCACCGCTACGAGGTCCTGATATTTTTCCAGTTTCTACAGGAATACGGTTCACGACATCCCCGGATGCCACACCGCAGTCTTTCCAGCTGCCCGCAAATTCATCCTCCCCACTATCCTTGGCGTCTACCCCGCGCGGCCTGCCTTCGCCTCCCACCACCATCACCGCCCTGTTCAATCCGATGATGGGGCACATGTCGGGGGCATACGCTGCACGGGTATCCCCCGACCTCGCACTGGGCTCGCGATTTGATTTCAACGTGTACAGTTACGAGAGCGAGTGGACGATGGGTGCGGAATGGTGGATAAGGCAGAAACACACAAAATCCGACAACGACGACGACACGCCAGTGACGCCGTTAGATTCCTATCAGGATGTGCTGGGCGTCGTCAAAGCAAGAGCATCCACGCAAAATGTGAGAATTGAACATAATTCCAGCTCAATACATCGAATATTGACGCACTCCTTGCAGGACGTGTCATTGATGTGGGAGGGGCGGCTGAAGAACATGCTTGTCAGCCTGGGTGTCGTTTCCGACCTTTCCAGTCGGGCGAAACCCATCAAAGCTATCGGACTAGAACTATCTTATTTCAGCAGTGGTTAATGTTGTATCGTATATGAGGAGAGATCTTTCGGCTTCGTGACAAGTGTGGGATATAGGGGTGTATTACACAAGTACATCCAAGATCCAGAGGAAAATTGAATAGCAATATACACAGGGAGATGAAACTCGGGGCACTTCAAACGCGTAGGGTATCGAAAGACGTGGGGAAGGTTTGTTCAGAAATTCAAGAAAGATAAATAAACGCATTAATGGAAAAGAAAGGACGACATTACTCGGTGGCCTCCCCTGCCTTGACGGGAGTACCGCGTACTGCAGTCCTCATGAGACGCGATAGGGCATCGTTCGTGAGGATGGGTCGGGGATGCGCCCGCGGATTTGAGCCCGGACCTGTAGGCGGAAAGGACGACATTACTCAGTGGCGGCAATAACCTCCCTTGCCTTGATGGGATTGTTACCGTTTACGACAGTCTTCATGAGACGCGATAGGGCATCGTTCGTGAGGACGGGCCGGGTATGCACCCGCGGGGTTGAATCTGGACCTGCAGGCGGGGAGGAATGTGTCCGGTTGTGGAAGCCACCTCGCGGGGGAGCACCAGCGCGGGGAAAGCGCTGATTGGCAGGGGGGGATAAGGGATGGGAGCGGCCAACAGTGTGGGCCCGTTGATGGGTTGGGGTGAAAGATCGGGGGCCCGTGGGTGGCGCCGTACTCGGGGGATTTGCCGTTGAGAGGGTCGGCGAGGAGGAGGATTCCGACAACGGGGAGGGTGCGTGCATGGACGCAGACAATCCAGTGTTCTTTGTCGACTTCTCGACCGCGAATTCTGTGTCCTCGGCAGCTTCGGCGTCCGATATAGTGACAGTATTTTCCGATGCTGTGGAAGTAGGCAGCTTGACAACGGGCACCTGGGGAAACTTCTCCGCCGTCGCAGCTGGAGGTTCCACTTGTGCAGCCGGCTTGTCTGCTTGTGCGGCAGATTGGGCCAGAGTAACAGTGACGCGCGCTGGAACTTGGACGACTTTAGCTTTAGGCTTCTCTGCGAACTTGGGTAGAGCGGGTTTCGCAGGCAACGATGGATGGAGCGTGACCTTGGCAGATTGTGGGGACACTGCGGGAGGCGCCGGAACCGAGGTAGGCTGTAATGAAGGGTTCTGTTCTGTGGGCGTGGCTGCGATTGAGTCAGCCGCTGCCTCGGTTTTGATTCGAGTGACTGCCTCAGGCAGTGGCTTTAAGTTATCCACCAGGATGGGAGACATTTCGACAGCAGCCTTGGAATAGCTGGTCGTCACCCCCCAATCGTTCAGGTCAGGCAGACTATCGTCGTCATCGCCGGCCCAATCTATGTGGCTCCCCGGTGTAGTTGGGCGCAGGCTGTCAGACATCGCGGCAGAACGCATATGCTCCACCAATGCATCGATGTCGTGCTTCATATCGAATGTGGTCACTTCGGGTGCGGCGGATGCGGAAGATAGGTGGGGCGGAACATCCTTGACTATGGTGGGGGTTGGGGGGCCAGTGCGGGCCTTTTGTGGCCGGAGGGAGCTTTGGGACATGGCAGCATCGATGGACAAGCTCTGCCTCACAGGATTCGCAGCAACTTTGCTTTGAGTCGGCCGCTGACGCGGCGGGTTCTTGGGACGTGTCGCAGAGGGGGGAGTAGCCTCCACAGTGGGGGAGGGCGGTGCTACAGCGACTGCAGGCACATTGCGGGAGCCTCTGCGGGATGGGACCTTTGGCTTGGGGTTGGGGTTTTTCGCCCCGGCCGCAGGCTTCTCCGCCGATGGGGAGGATGAAGCCACCGTGCCAGCCGCGGGCTTCGTTTCCACTGGTACCTCCACTTTCAGAGGCGATGGGTCGGCTTTGGGTGTGTTGGGCTCCGTGCCGGCTCGGGTACGGGAGGGTCCGTTGGTTCCACGGCCTCCTCGACCATTTCTGTTGCCTCCGCGACCTCCGCCTCGATCTGGATTTCCGTCTCTGCCTTTTGTGCCGCGAAAGGCGGAGCCTGCGTCTCCATTTCTCAGGCCGCTCAAGTCCCTCGGGCGGGATGATGCGGGCCCGGGCCCAGGAGTACCGGCAGAAGGGGCAGGTGCAGTGCGAGTAGCTGGTGTTGCCATTGTTCGGATATTTCAGCCGCGGTAGTGATTAGTGATTTGGTAGTGCTGAGATGTGCAGTTATTAGCACTTTCACCAACAATGGGGTTTAGGGGTGCCTTACAGTTCAGCGACAGCGGTATTCTGGTGGTTAAAGTGAGTTGGATATGTCTCTGATGGTCTCCAGACCCGCTAGCGGTGAGTCAAGCAGAGAGCAGTTGAAAATGAGTATTGTCGATGGAGATGAACTTGAAGCACATTGTCCCAGCGGAAACAACAGTTTCCGTCCTATACAGGTACCGGTTACGATCTCTCTTGCACTTAACCATCCACTACCATGTCGAAAGCATCCCAGCCAGAGCTGAAAAAGGTCTGCTCGCCTATCCGAATGTGTGATTATCCTCCTAATATTTGTTCTATTAGTTTATGGACAAGAAATTGTTCGTCAACCTGCAGGGCGGCCGCAAAGTTAGCGGCACGCTGCGCGGTTATGATCTTTTCTTGAATCTTGTCATCGACGATGCACAGGAGGAGTCGACTCCTGGGCAGAAGCACCCCATCGGGACAGTGGTAAGTGAAGTTATCTCATCACGCGGACCAGTATACTGAATGGCTTTGCAGGTGATTCGCGGAAATAGCGTAACATCGATGGAAACGCTTGAGGCGATACGATCATAGTGGACACTGGTTAGCTTGGAGGTGTTGCATGTTGTAGTCGTTACCGGTACGCTGTACAATTCCGTCTAGCTGTTTACTGCTTGTCTCACCGTCCGTGTCCAATCCATTAGTTTTGCTCCTGCGCGACTTTGTGCGCGACCCAAAAATGATCCTGGACTTCTGGTGTCTTGATTGCTCGTCGCGACCCCGCACATTTGGATCCGGCTCTCGCGTACTTGGCTTTGCAGTCAGGCGGTTTCTCATAATGCCCATCCGAGCCTTGCTCTGAAGATTTGAATACTACAACTTTGTTGTGACTCTGATCTGCAGGTCTTGCTATCAACGCGCTCTTGTTCCAGTAATTCATAACCATTTCCTGCTTGCCAGGTTTGAGTCACGACTGTGAAGTTGTGTATCTCAGGCTAACCGTTCTACTGAGGCAAACCACAACTGCGTGAATGAGTACTTATCCGTCCTCCAATTTAGTTTCGTCAGTTTCTTGTAGCCATCTGACTCTGAGGGCCCTTTGACTTGAGTCATGTTATTCTGACAAGCAATTATGATATTTTCACTACCTAGTATAGACTTGGCTAAGTACCGTAGGGTTAGGGTTAGGAGGGCCTCAGGACAAAAAGAATGGCCTGCCCAGCCAGAGTGGCCAAAGCAGGACAGGAAAATATTGAGACGGTGCATGAGCCGGAGCCCATACAAACCGCAGGCATCCTCTGTAAGGACAAGGTCGCCGTGCTATGGAAGACCCCTACGGCCCACAAACTCAGGGAGTTGAGGGAACTTGTGCCATCAAGGTAAGTATGAGTTGTTCAGGTGTCAGCAGTCTGCTTAAGTAGTACCTGGTGCGCACGGACCATGTTTGCAACGGGCCTGACGCGATCACGCTGCGATCACGTTCCTCCCAGCGCGACGCGACGTCAGTTGGAATCATAATCTGACATGACAGCACCTTCTAGCCAAGTGCACCGATGGCCAGCATTGCATCTATACTCTGTCAACAATGATCTATTCACTCCCCGAATTCTGCGTCTGGCAAACCGTCAGCATCAAAAGATACGCTCGGCCAATAACGGAGCTGGGGCTGTTGTCAACAGGTTCAACGGCAACATAAAGTCGCTGGTGTTGAGCAACCCGCATGCAGATATCTGGGAGGAAGATGGAAAAGTGCGCTATATCCTTGAATCATCACCTCATCGGCTGAGCTGACACTCCCATGAGATCTTTATCAAGGACATGAGGAGCACCCACGGGACAACCGTGACTCGAGCATGCTCCGAGACCGAAGTCTTGCTGGATTCAAATCCTCATCAGCTCCACAACAACGATGTCATCGTAGGCCATGTTCTATGTCCAGAGCATCCAGCATTCTGACGCATATCGCAGAAATTTGGCAGAGACTTTGTCAACACCGACACGGGAATCACACATCCGAAGGTCATTGCACGTGTCCTGTGCGTGCTCACAGAGCGGCAGGCTCAAGAGGCGGTAAAGCCTGAACAACAGCAAGATTCGTCCGTATTCACGGAGCCGCAAGTGCAAGCGACAGTAAAGCTAGAAAGGCAGCACGCTGGCGCGTCGAATCTGGGAAAACGGCAGTCGCAGGACTTTAGTAGCCAAGGTGCTGCTTTCAAACGTGCCAGGGGGGGCTCTAATGCTAGAGGGCCCAGCTCACTCTCCGATACGAGCTCGCGGGGCTGGGGCATGTCTTCTCCGCCAGATGCACCTTCGTCTATCATAATTGCAGAGCAAGCGTACGCGGGGGATGCAGTAAGATTGCTCTTATTCTACGTGAGACAGCAATTGACCCGATCTTGAAGAAAGACGACGACAGAAGAAGCTTTGATATCACACTTGAAGAGGAAGAGGAAGTCGCGCAGCCCCTCAGGGAGGAAGCGTCCGCAGGGGATACAGTGAGATGGCTTTTGGTCTGCGTGAAACACCAATTGATTTGATACCCTTCACAGAAAGAGTTTGGTCTGCTCGACGACTCTCCTGACGCGGAGAGCATAAGCGAGCAGCATGAAATGAAGACGGCTCCCATCGTCACGCGAGGAGCGCTCGTCGCCGCGTATTTTGACGCAAAAAAGACACAGTATGGCGTCCTCGGAAAGTGCACAGCTATACAGTAAGCGCCTTTAGATTACTTTGTCGCACTGCGCTCATTGTCACAGCTCGAAGCTGAATGGCCGTGACGTGCCCGACGATTCACGCCTCTACATCAACACGGTAAGCCACCTAAAAGCGCTCAAATCTCTCGCTCGTCCTGACCATTCCTCAGAACGCGCCGTTCTCAGCAGTCATCTGCGGCCTGCAGGGCTCGGGGAAATCGCACACGCTGTCCGTCATCCTCGAGAACATGCTTATCCCCAACTATAGCGAGATCGGCACGTTGGAGCAGCCGCTCGCCGCGCTCGTGCTCCACTACGGCCAGGGCGGGCGCGGCACGCGGCCCAGCGAGGCGGCGTGGGTGGGCGTCTCGCAGACGAAGGGCGTGCGGCCGCCGCCCGTGCGCGTGTACGTGTCGCATTCGTCGCTGAACACGATGAAGGCCGCGTACGCGCCGCTGGGCAGGAACATCACGGTGGAGCCGCTGTTCTTCACCGAGGACGAGCTCGATGCGGAGTCGTTTCTGTCGCTGATGTCGGTCGACGACAAGGCGGCGCCGCTGTACATCCAGATAGTCCTCGTGCGTCACCTGTCGCTCGCCATTGTGATATTCGGATTGCTGACGGTTTGTGCATGCACAGTCTATACTGAGAGATCTCGGCGAGAACTTTAGATACTCGGCGTTTCAGCAAGAACTCGAAAGGCGCAAGCGCACCTTCCACAACAACCAGATAGTCGGCTTGGAGCAGCGCATGTCGCTGCTCGAGGCCTTCATGTACCGGCCAGACCGGTTTGGCCAGAGACCAAACCGCCCAACGCCGCGGTTCGCAGCGGGACGGCTCACTATCATCGACCTGTCCGATCCATTCATCGACTCGAGCTCGGCGTGCGGCCTGTTCGAGATCATCACCCGCTTGTTTGTGCGCGCGGAAGTTAGAACGGGAAAAGTGCTGGTAGTGGACGAAGCGCACAAGGCAAGTGACTTTAGAAACAATAATGTTTGATGAGACTGATGTCTTCTGGCAGTATCTCACCACCAGTAGAGGCTCGTCGGGTCTCACCAAGTCGCTTCTGACGCTGACGCGGGAACAGCGCCATCTGGCGATGCGTGTTCTCATATGTACCCAAGGTACGCGCTGGGCTACTTCTCGCATTGAGATGTTCCTGACATCGAACTTGTCTGTCAGAGCCCACCGTCATACCTGCTGTTTTGCTCGACCTGTGCACAGTGGCCATTCTCCATCGCTTCGCGTCGCCCAGCTGGTGGAACCACCTAACGCATCACGTCAGCGCCGATTTTTCGGGCGACGAGGCGTTCGACCAGGTCGTCAAGCTGCAGGTAGGACTATTAATGTCATTCTCGCTCGCTCCTTCCCCGTCACTGACTTTCATGGTAGACTGGAGAGGCTCTAGTGCTGGCGCCGTCGGGATACGGCGTGTTCAAGGACACCAAGCTTGATGCGGCCGGGAGGACGGTCACGAAGAAGTCGATGGGCCAATTCGGAAGGCGGTATATGTTGATGAAGACGCGCCAGCGTGTTACAGCTGATGGGGGCGCGTCTGTTCTTGTGCTGAAATCATGAGGTGGTCAGGCTTCGGCGGAAAATGTAACAAACGTGATATTTTATAATTTAAATGGGATTCGAGCGACGTATGTCTGGCGATTGCCACGAGTAGACAAAACGATGGCAAGTGAGTGATTTATCGGTCGAACTTTGATATACTCTATAAAAACAGGGATAAGGAACAGCACTAAATCACCAGTATCGACGCCCCTCCATCCTTCGTGACCCGCCCCCTGGTCCTCATCACCAAATATCGACGCTTTAGTTTATCCAGGCTCGCAGCAGCACCTCCACCAGGAGCCTCGAAGGTTGCAAGACCCGAAGGTGCGAAAACTAGCGCTTCGCCGGGCTGCCAAGTAACCGCAACCCATCAGTACCAGACCACCTGTCGAGATTAAGTGATGGCTTACTTGCAAGCCCACGACCTTGTCGAAGGCCTTGTCCGAGGTTATGTCGGCGCTCACGTGCACCGACAAAGCCTTCCACCATGCGGGTGACGAAAAACGGTGCATGATTGCCACCGTGCACAAATCGAGCAGTGTTGGAGGGATCACAGTGGGCTCTGAAGAAATAGTAAACCCCGTCGTTAAATGCAATAAGGAACCGCGGGTGCTCACCCTGAGTGCTGATGATGACTCGAATACCGAGATGCCGCTGCTCACGTGTCAGTTCGAGCAGGGTGCTCGTGAGGCCAGATGCACTGTCATTATTCGCGAGGTACTGAGAGGCCAGTCAGCACCAACAGCTCTGAGTACCATTGTAGTGGATATCCTACCTTGTGAGCCTCATCCACGACTAGGATTCTGCCGGTATTAACGTCGGCGCGGACGAAAAGGCGTGTAATCACTTCAAAGAGCCCACAGGCGGAGCCAGTGTCGATGAATGGATCGGACAAGTCCACAATGGTTATTTGGCCTGCGGCAAATCGCGGACTAGCAGCGGCTCGCGTCCGTGGCTCTTTCTTCGAAATGAAGGATTCTAGAAGGGCAAGGCGCTGGTCCAGACCAGACAGCTGCGCCGGGTTCCATGTCTTCTTCTTCACCTCGAGAACCTTCTTGAACTTCGCGTACGTGTAATCTTCACCCAGATCACGAAGGATCGACTATTGGGGTATTAGGGCAATGAGCACATGTGTGTGGCTAGAAGGCACGTACAAGCATTGTTTGGACATAGAGAGGTGGCACCACCGAGTCCGACACGGCCATCATACCGAGGAATGCGTGCGCGTCGAGTTCCTCCTCGTCGAGTAGAAGTGGCTCGACGGTGATATTGCCGTCGAGAGCAGCGTACACACCGCGCATGGTCCTCAAGGACGACGGCGAGACATATACCTTTATCGCGGGGGGCTGGAAGCCCTCATAACTTGACGTAGCTAGCCACGCCGCCTCGGAAGGGCGTGAGTTGGGACCGCCTTCTCCGAGGTGGAGAACGAGCCCACAAAGTGGTTTCTCGAGGGAGCCGATGGGCGAGTACTTGGGGATGAACATGCATTCTAGTATGCATGCCACAGTATGCGATTTCCCGGAGCCCTGGACACCGCAAATAACTATCGAGAACGGAGTGTTCTACATGTGAATTCAAGCGGGTTAGATGTAGATCAGTATACTAAACAAAAAAAACAAAAAAACATTTACGGTGTTTAAGTATACTGTACTAATACGACCTTAAGTTCAGGCCGATTTCGTGTGACCTCGGTCACTGACATGTTCAGAGGTTCAGATCGAGTGGTGACATGGGACGAACTTCGGATAGGTTCAAAATCAGGCCTAAAATAGCTTTCCAATGGACTTTTTGGTGGCTCGGGCGAGGCTCGGGCAACAATATGGCCCAGAAGATGTTCAAGGCCTAGAATATCGCGTGACAGTCACGCAAAATAGGTAGTTTTATCCGCTTAAATTTACCGTAGCCGAGGTAAATTTCGGTAAATTTCGGGGTTCGCCGCCCACTCAAAATCCCTGCCTAAACCAGTCTGAGCATAGTCCACAGCGCTGAGCGTAAGGACGTAACGCGTCGTAACACTCAATCACCACGACCCAGAGCTTCTATTCTGACTTTACGTTCAATCCCACTGTCAACTTACCTGAGTTTACCTGTCGTTTACCTGCCGTTTACCTGCTCTCTTTCCCTGCTCGACGCTGGTCCTCGCTGCCTGACCGTATTCACAAATGGGAAGCCGTCATTATTGCTCACCACCCACGGTGGTTAGGACGCCCATCGAAGTCCAGCCAAGCCGAACCGGGCCAGGAGATCGCAGACACTGAGGATATATCACTAGGATCACATCCGGTGCAGAAGTTAGCTTTGGTGAGCATTCCGCGGCTTAAATTGTGCTGCATCGCTAACTTGCGACGGCACCAGACTTGAGCGAGCGCCTGACTGCGCTATCCAACCAACTCGAAGCTGCGCTGGAACTGTCCACCTCCCTTTAGGCACGGCGCCCGGCCGCCAAAGCAGCACGTTTCATATACCGCGCGATCTGCGTGTCCTCGCGCCCGCGAGCGCGGAGTCGGTGTTCGTCAAGACGCTCCCGCGCGCGATACTCGGCACGTTTGGTGTCGACCTGGTCCGCATCCTCGCGCTCGGCCTTCCTGCAAGCAGTGATGTCCTCCCTCACCATCTCACCCCACACCCAGATCTCCCGCGGCGGCCTGCCCCCTTCCGAGATTGAGCGCAAGCTACGCGGGGAGATAGTCTACTCGGGCGAGGACGACCCGCACCACGCGCATCTGTCTTAGTAAGCGTTTTCCCTCGCCCTCCTCGCCGTCGAGGCTGACCTTCTTGCAGATGATGCCCTGTTTGTCCTCCGCCGCCGCACTGCCCTCGATCGCACCCTCCCCGTCCTCGTCACCTGCACCGCGGCCCTGTCGGAACTCGTTCCCTCTCGCGCTCCCTCTCGTGCTCCAGCCTCCCGTGTTCCTTCTCGCGCTCCAGCCGCTCGTGTTCCAGCAGAATGGCAGTACTACTGGCATAGGATATGAGAGGCGGGTGTGTAGGTGGCGGAGATGCACGGGAGACATGCGTGCAAAGTTGGGGTATGTGTGGGTGGGCGGCACCATGTACTACATATCTTGTAGCTACTCATGTATTCATGTACTTTCTTAAATATCATTTACTTGCTATATATAAATGTGACCAAAGCATTGCATTCAGGAGGGGTGATAATTACACAGAATAAATTAAGAGTGGACGCGTCTGACCCGTAAATTGCCTGTCCAGTATGTAGCCGAGAGGTTTTCTGGTTAAATTTAAGTGTGTAGTGACCTAGACGTTGCACATTATGGTACATTGAACTGGCAGAGATGGGCTGTAAATCACAGCATTATACCGTGCAGCTGTAGCAGGTTGCGCAGCACCAATGGCTGGGAGGTAAATCTGGCCCACTGACACCGGTAAATTCACGTGAATTTACCGTAAATCGGTAAATCTGACTTAACAGCAGCTTAATTCACTTAATTGACATAAAAATGCAGGAAACCTTGCGTAGGGGAGTCTCTACGACGCCAGGATATAGTACAAGGTCATCATATCCTATGCATTCAATATACAAGGGAATCTGGGGGCATACGGCCGCCAGATACGCGTCGAACGAGCCTCGGCATGTCGAAACTGACGACGAACCACCAGGACAAGGTGGCGGGGCGGCAGTCGCGGAACCTTTACTTCTTTTCCTGATCCTGGCGACGACGACGACCAAGGCCAAACGACTACGGCTGCCATTGACGGCAAACAACACGGCTACCCCAACAAATCCTGAGCGGATGCACCGGCTGGAATGGATGTGGAATGCAGCCTTTCAGTCGTGGAAATGGGGGAGCTAGACTGCATGTCAAGGACGCTCCCCTACTCCCGCCGATGTTCATGGTCCAGAAGGCACCGCGTGCAGATGGAATATAAAGGTATGTCTTTTTAACTATGCACGTCGCGCAGGGCTGTGACACAGGGCGCGCGACTAGAATCCCCGCCGGGAATTGGTTATGTGCCCTTGCTCGCCCTTGCCGGCGTGCGCGCAGCATATTTGCAGTGCTAATTACCCCTGCAGATCCCAGACCAAGCTGCCCCATTTTATCGCATATGCCCCCCACCGGACCAAGCTCCACACGGCGGTGACGTTTGCGGCACTTGTCTTGCTTCAGCGGTTGAAGGCCCGCTTCCCCACCGCTCGCGGGTCATCCGGCCATCGTCTATTCATTTCGGCCTTCATGATCGCATCGAAGGTGATCTGCGACGACACCTACTCAAACAAGTCTTGGGGATTGTCGGGCAGGGAATGTTCCAGCTGCGGGAGGTGAACCAGATGGAGCGGGAGATGTGCCAGTACCTGGACTGGGAGCTCAACGTCGAGCCCTAGACTCTCGCGGCCTTCGAGGAGATGGTCCGGAAGGATTTTGCTGGCCCAGGGCCCTATCCTGTCTACATTTTGCAGAACATCTCCAAGCCGGCCGCCACGACGACGACGCCCACTGTCAACCACAGCACATCGCCCATACCTTGCTTCGGCCCTCGCACTTCCACGCCCTCGAAACCTATCATGTCCACGCCTACGCCCCCTTCTCCTGTCCGCGCCGCGCCACACCCTCCTTACGCCCCTATATCCCCTCCTTCCACGCCGGAAGCCTGCCATTCCGACTCCACGTCGCCCGCGTCATCCGCATGGTCGCACCCAGTGCCCATGCACACACACCCCTACGCGCGCACACAGCAATCACCTGCGCACTCAACAATCACTTGCGCCCCCGACCTGTACCCGCACGGCCACCCACATCCCTCACGCTCAGGACCATTGCGCGCGTGCACGCAGCACATTCCACCAACCATGCGCGATAGAGCTCGCAACGCGCATGCCAGAGCAATGGTACGTGCATGTTTTGGCAGCCCGGGCGGCAAGGCTGTGCGGGAACCTCGCCAGGGCCCTGTTCGTGCCGCGTCACCCGGGGCTGCAACTCGTTCACAGCCATGCAGCTAACCGACTCCACGCTTCACCCGCAGGTTCGCACAGCGAGGGAACCCGCATGGTTGCAATGTCGGCGCAACCAGCCGCGACACGATGCACCGCGGTGGGCTTGATGGCGCCGCGCGCAGCAATGGTAGCAGGCCTCCAACTGCATCCCCCGGCATCCAGCCATGCGCGCACCTCTGCCTCTGCATCCCTCACGCTCAGAACCATCGTGCACGCGTACGCGGCACGTTCCACCAACCCCAAACACGTGCAGCGCCCATGTGCGGGCATCACCGCCCCCACCAACTACGCTCCAGCCACACGCGCACCTTGGTCTCTGCACCCCCAACGGTAGCAGGCCTCCAACTGCATCCCCCGGCACCCAGCCATGTGCGCACCTCTGCCTCCGCATCCATCGCGCTCAGAATCATCGTGCACGCGGCACGCGGCACGTTCCACCAACCGCGAACACATGTAGCGCCCAATGTGCGTGGGCGTCACCGCCCCCACCGACTATGCTCCAGCCGCACACGCACCACGGCCTCCTCATCTGTCGCGTTCGGAACCATTGCGCACGGATGGGACCAGGACAAGTTCGCGCTCGGTGGTCGCGGAATGCTCGATGACCGACGATGAACGCGCCATAGGTTACAAGGAGGACACCATCGGCCACAGCTCGAGCATTGACTGCAGTGTTTTTCCCGGCAACCCCTAGCTACTATACTCCATTTACGCACGAACGCCCGATAGGGGGGAACGCACCAACTGATTCAAGGGTTGAACCCTCGATAGAGGGGGATCCCGGCCTGCCCTTCTATTCAGATGTAAGCAATATGTCGATGGTGCCACCCCCGCAATCGGCTGGTCGGGCACCGGAAATGGATCGGAGGCTGACCGATGCACCGACGCAGGACATTGCTCCTTCTCCTCTACCACCAATTTACATACTACGGCATGGGCGTTCCAGGACTTTGGAAGGTAAGCAGTGCACATTTGTACATCAATTGTATCTAAATGCTTTCTTTTGACACAGCTGCTTGATTCCACCGCCGAAACAGGCTCACTCGCAACTATGGCGCTGAGAGATGGATATGAAAGGGGTCAGGGGTCAACATTTGACATAGCTATAGACGCTAGGTATGTGATGAAGCTTCTCCTATGCCCCTGGTGCTCACACAGGCCTTACCTTAGCGGTCTGATTTGCAAATGTACGCCGGTCTTTCGCCACCAGCATCACACCGCAGGAGAGAACCCAGAACTCCGTACCATGTTCTTTGCTATGGCCCGCCTGGCCCGCTTGGCCAGCCGGATATTGTTTGTATACGACGGGCCTCACCGCCCAGAGACCAAACGGGACAAGCAGGTCAAGAGCACGCCGCACTGGCTAACACAGCCTGTGCAGCAAATGGCATTGCTCTTTGGCTTTGCCAACCACACGGTGAATCTGTCTTCTGCAAGTCCGCTGACCTCAATATTAATCCGCTTCTGTGTAGGTCCCCGGCGAGGCTGACGCCGAACTGGCTCGTCTGAATCTTACAGGTCATGCTCATGTTATCATGTCCAACGACGTAGACTGCCTTCTTTTCGGCGCACTTCATGTCGTTCATTTGTAAGTCCAGATGCACTACCTCTTACTGCCCTCTACTTACCCCAGTTACAGCCCAAATACGAAGGACGATGGGGATGAAGTGCCGCTCTACTCTGCACTAGCAATCGCCCAGCAGAAACGGCTTGGCAGGGCAGGGCTTCTGCTCGTTGCTGTACTTGCTGGTGGGGATTATGATACGGTAAGATGCAATTATAACTATCTGTTCATCCGCTCATGCCGCTTAGGAGGGATTAAAGGGGTGTGGTGCTGCGACTGCCTTTGGTGTTGCACGATATGGTCTCGGAAGTTCGCTGCTCCACCTAGCTGAGAGCTACGGCGGCCAAGAACTTAGCAATGCACTGCACGGCTGGCGACGAGAGCTGCAGTACGCTTTACGCCACGATACTCACAACCATATCGGGCGGAAAAATCCGGCTCTCGCAGATGCTGTTCATGAGGCGTTTCCAAGCCACGCTGTGCTACATGCATATGCACGACCACTCACGTCCTGGGGTCAAGGCCACCCCGTCTGTCCTCCGCCATATGGGTCAGGTCAGCCCGATGTGCAGAAGCTCGCCGTGTTCTGCATTCAGAAGTTCGGGTGGAATGCCGAGGCCATTCAGAGCAAGTTTAGGAAGAACCTGTGGCCTGGAGTTTGCATGCAGATGCTGCTGAAGGTATGTCCGCTCTCATTTCGTCTTTCTTCCGATACCTACTTATTTTATGAATTAATAGAACACTTATGATCACGAGCCTTGCTTCAAGCCATCATGTGCTATTCGGGTGACAAAATGCAATAAAAAGTCGGTCAATACCGCTGAGTTCTACCGGATCTCTTTCAACACATCGAGCTTAGCCGACGCTGCTGAGCGAGGCATCAAAGCTTCTGGTCATAACCCAGTCAATATGGCCAACCAACCAGATATGTCCACTGCGGTAGAGACTATCATCCCAGTGCCACTTGCCGTGGTATTGCGGGTGCTACCTGCCCTGGTTCATCTAAATCATCGTGCATTGATTCCGGTAAGATCATTATTCTTGAAACCAAACCACTCAACTTATCTTACCCACTTAGATCAGCCCTCGCTCACCCTCTCCACTTGATTGTGGTGACGTGTACGTGACAGTGGTAGATTTGGGGGGGAGTAGAAGGGCGGCACAGCATCAGGAGGGTGCTCAGGGATCAGGGAGGCGGGGGTCAGGGAGGCGGGGATCAGGGAGGGAACACTCGGGATTGAAATTAACTGGTTATATTGATTATATAGACCTTACAAGTGATTAATACATCTACCTTAAGTGCCCCCTATTCCACCATTGTGATCGGTCAGTCGGAGCGGGACATCTCTGCCCGAAACCTGTTGGACCCCCATACACCATTCCACATTGCTCTACTGCTGGCACCTCATCTCGCAAGCCATGCCCCCTCGAAAAGGACCAAATCCCCCTCGACAGAAAGATAAAGCATCACGCAAGAAGAGCAAAACAGTTGAAAGGCCTGCATCGACCCTCCAGCAGCTGAAGAGCCTAACAGCGGAGAAGACAGATCAGCATATTAAATCTGGGAAGACGAGAGGGGCCTACAATGGGTATATTACTAGGGCAAAGTCATGGTTGGGTGCGTTCTTTCTTGAAGAGGGTGAGGCTGAAAGGAAATGGAAGGAAGGATCGGGGATGGGCTTGTCGGGTGATGGCGAAGGCGACATCGACACTGTGACATTGCTTGAGGACGAAGAGTTTCGGGATGCCTTCAATGGGGTACCATCAAAGAGCACACCTCAAGCAATTTCAATGTTTCTCACCTTCAAGTGCTTCGAGGAGAACAAAGGGCGCTCTACGGCAGAAGGGATCCATGCAGCTTTTATTGCTGAGTATGACAAAATGTGAGTATAAATCAGTTATGTGCAGTGGTATCAGAAGACAGTGCAACTTACTGGCCTGGGATCCACTCAGGGATGGTGATACATATCGCGGAAAGTGGCACTTTGACAGTGCACGCGGGGATTGGTTTGGAAACCCAGCCAGGTCCGCTGTGGTTGAAGACATCGTCAAATCAATCAAGCATAAGGAGGGGGGAGTAGATGGAGCTGAACGACATCATTCAGCTGCGATGTCGAAGCAATACATGGATAAGCTGCACGATTGGTCAATGCGAGTGTGCCCGTTGCAGACACTTGATGCCGTACCCCAGGATCTGGCCACCCGCAATGTCATTTCTCATCACCTTCGTTTCCGGGCATTTGCATCCACCGGCTGGACAGTGTGGTCAAGGTAAGTGACTTGCAATGAGCTTTGGATGACGATTGGGAACTCACCGACAAGACCAGGAATCAAGAAACCGCCCAGCTTCAATACAAGCATCTGCGGTTTAATTGTGACAACAGACGTGGCGGCTCACCTGGTGATCCAGAATTCTTCACACTCAGTCTTGAGCACCGCAAGAACTGGCAGAAGAATCTGGACAAGAAGGAAAATAATTTGCGAGGCAAGTTTTCTTACAGTGGTAGTTATAGAGCTAAAACCTTGAACACTCACTTGTATTGCAGGACACCGTTACCATATCTATCCTCAGCCAAATTTACCATCGGCGGATCTCTATAACCACATGCTGGACTGGCTTGACTGCTACGAACTGTTGACTGGTCGACCGTTGCAACCAGACGATTATATATTCCCATCGTTGCACATCAACGGGGTTATTGAACCACATCGGATGATCACTAGCGACATGGCACAGAAAATGATTACTGACTCTGCGACAGCAGCGGGTCTGCCAGCTGCTTATTTATTCACGACACACTGTTTTCGCCGTGGAGGTGCACAATATAGACTTATGTTTGCACCCATTGGTGAGCGATGGACTCTCGCACGCATTCGGTGGTGGGGTGGTTGGGCAGACGGGGAGCATGTAAGTCAATTGTATGATGCAGATATTGACACAGCTTCTCACCATTATCTAGTGCGACACTCTCATTAAGTACCTTCTCGACGAACTTCATAGCTACGAGGAGGACCATGCAGATGCCCTATGTCCTATCCCGAGGAATGCAAGCCAGTCACATGCCGGAGCAGCTGTTTTGGCACAGCCTTTGTGTCGTGACGAAGCCCGTCGCATGCTTGAGATGCATGCTGTGGAAACCAAGAGAGTCATTCAAGAGACCACACTGGGTGTGCTCTCAGCAGTGAGCGAGCAGTGGCTTCAAAATCACCATAGTCCAGTCACGTCCCACAGTAGTGAGCAACTCACTTGTTCATCCACACAATCCACGCCATCCGCTCTCCCCTTTCCAAGCTCTCTTCCGTCCGCTTCAAGCCTGGGTTTGGCGCGTGATCGCCGAGGGAATCTCAACAAACAAACCCCAAACCCAAATGTCCCGCTCATTCCGGGTCATCCCCGAAGTCCATCCCCGACACCACCTGCAGACTCCAGCTCTACCCGTCTGGCTCCAGCTATTGTGCACATAATTCCTAGAGTTCCGGATGGAGAGAAGGGATGGCGGCAGGTGGTGAAAGACTGGGAGAATGCTGATCCGACCCGTGGCCTGGATGTCCCTCTGCGAGACTGGCCAATGGCTTGGTACTCGCGCTCGTCCAGCACGAACTCGTCGCAGGGAGCTCTACGGAACAACCGCAAGATGATCGCGTTAGAGTTCATCGACACGTACGTTCGTTTATTTGATCTTTCCAGTACGGGCAGCCAACTCTTATGTATCATCCAGTTACAATCGCCACGAGGCCAATTTCATGGCAGCATATCCAACACACAAGGATGGCATCACAGTCCTTTTAGCCGCAATCCGAACAGCCCACCAGAAGATCGGCAAGGCTCAGTCGCGTAAACGCAGGTCGCCCGCGTGAGTTTCTGTCACATCAACATTCTTACAATACTTTTAATTCAACACGCCGATACTGTATACATCACATTCTCGTCCTTCTAGTACTCTTCCCAGCTAATACAGTACTGTATCATTCACCTTACTACCACTCTATTTCGCCTTTGGGCCATTGTAGCTACTGCACATGTGCCCTGCTTATTAAATGTGAACAGCCTAACATAAATCACATTTTTCTATGCTACCGTGACACCGCAATTGACTAGTTGAGCTGATATGATGAGGTAAGTTGCCAACCTTTCTGATATATCAAACGAGTGGGTGGAAGGCGCGATATGAACGAGTAGCGCGATAACGCGATTTCGCGCGAGGAGCAATGACAGGGACGAGCGGGCACGGAACGGAAGGCCGAATATGGTAAGCGCGAGAACCCTCGGCACAGGCAGGATTACGGCGGCAAGAGAACGTGACTGGAAGCTGTGCCAGGTTACGTGAATCCCGGTAAATTTGTCGACATAAGTTCAGTTCAGAGGGCCTTGGGACATGTGACGAACTTAAGGT
>KV417525.1:97593-135308 GCA_001630335.1 Athelia psychrophila | reverse complement strand
CCTCCACGACGACGCTCGGACCTATTTGATTTCGCAGCTATAAACCACTACTCCTGGTCCCCCGCCCAGTGCTTCCTACCTCCCCGCAGCTATGACCACTAAATCACGACACGGAATAAGGACAAAAATATCTCATATAGTTTCAAGTTGGCTACTTAGTGAGTGTTTGTATGCAGCGAGCTTGGGGTACATTTAATATTTCATACTGCAAACAATGTAAAAGGCAAACTGAGGGACTTCGGAGATAGGGCAGCTTTGGACTGGTGGAGTGCTAAAGTCGTGTTCTTGTCTGCGCGGGGGCAGTCGACATTGTGCGACCGCGCAGAAGTAGTTGTATATGGCGGAAGGCTTAACCGGGTAGCTGAAGAAGCACTGGCAGGAGGGCCGGCGTAGTTCGAACCACAGGAACTTGTGCGGCATAGGGCTGCCGCGGTCGTGATCTCGGAGAGGTCAGATGGTACTTTCAGTCACTGCCCCTTCCTCGCTCGCTCTTACTGTAATTATCAGGATGGACGTCGAACTGCTGGACCAGCTTGCGGAGCAGCGGGCTTTTTAGCCGCGACTGCACTACGCAATCCACCAAGGTGGTCGACCCGCTGCGCTTCGCTACCTCTTACCGGTGACACGTGTCCAGCTCGTTTTGTCGTCCATACTGCCACCCGAGACTGTCTGTTCAAGCTACAGTCCTTGTAGAGTTACGCTCTTCATCGGGTCGCGCATGGAACCCATGTATACTCTTGTGCGTAGCGGTCTACCGCGACAAGGGCGCAGTCGCAGTCTTCGCTGAACCACTCTGGGCTGCTCGGAGATGACCACCACTCTATGACGGTCTTCTGTAGTCAGAGTAGTTTGTAATAACAAAGATTTCGGTGAACGGAACACGCGAAGTAGGTGATGGTCGTGAAAAGGGCAAGATTGGAGACGCGCGTGTTTGTTCGCCCACTACTAGAGCTTGTCCGGCGTGCGGCTCGAGCTCAGCTACTTACCTAGCCTGTCCAGCTACTATCACTCGGCAGGGCGACGCTTGGCGCCGCAACCCGCCAAACCAGAGACCGGTTTGGCCAGACCGGCCATGTACTTCCGGAGCTCGTCGCTGTACGCGACGAGGTTCGGCTGATAGACCAACAACACCTTCCACGCGAACGCGGGAAGCTCAAGAGCGACTTTACGGCTCATAGATTTCAAGAGCGGCTCTAGAGAGTCATATCTGACGCGCATATTTCGGCAGTCATTAGGCTTATAGTGTTACTACTCGCTGTCCACTGCGTGCTCCTGATAGACCTACATGTCGCCGCGGCGGAACAGCAGCTGCCTGTAGTCGCTGTCTTTGCTGAGGCGTAGCTCGAGCAGGAGCCACTTCTTGTCGCCGAGGTGGCACTACAAGGACGGGTCGCCGCGCATGCGCCGGAAGTAGCACAAGTCGCTGCTTACGCTGTGCATGTGCGCGTGCCCGCCGCCGGCGTGCGGGAAGCAGACGCTCTGCGGGTGGGTGCGGCGGAGCGACCCGGCGCACGGCGCGGGCGGGACCGGCATCACCTCGTGCTCGCGCCGCTCGCCGACGAGGTTGCACGGCTAAAGCGACATCAACCCCTATTCGTACAAGAGCTCCTACTGCCTGTCGCACACGCTAAACGGGCTCGGGACGTCCGGCGTCTACTGACGACTCTTGCCGCGCAAGACTCCTTACCAGTCCTGCTCGCTCTCTAAACTCGCGAAAATCCACCGAATGGCACAACTACATCTCCGCACTTAGCAGCCCGTGCAGTGCCGGTAAGTCGAAGACCAGGAGCCTCGAAGGTTGCAAGACCCGAAGGTGCGAAAACTAGCGCTTCGCCGGGCTGCCAAGTAACCGCAACCCATCAGTACCAGACCACCTGTTGAGATTAATTGATGGCTTACTTGCAAGGCTACGATCTTGTCGAAGGCCTTGTCCGAGGTTATGTCGGCGCTCACATGCACCGACAAAGCCTTCCACCATGCGGGTGACGAAAAACGGTGCATGATTGCCACCGTGCACAAATCGAGCAGTGTTGGAGGGATCACAGTGGGCTCTAGAGAAAAGTAAATCCCATCGTTAAACGCAATAAGAAACCGCGGGTGCTCACCTTGAGTGCTGATGATGACTCGAATACCGAGATGCCGCTGCTCGCGTGTCAGTTCAAGCAGGGTGCTCGTGAGACCAGATGCACTGTCATTATTCGCGAGGTACTGATAGGCCAGTCAGCATCAACAGCTATGTGTACCGTTGCAGTGAATACTCTACCTTGTGAGCCTCATCCACGACTAAGATTCTGCCGGTACTAACGTCGGCGCGGACGAAAAGGCGTGTAATCACCTCAAAGAGCCCACAGGCGGAGCCAGTGTCGATGAATGGATCGGACAAGTCCACAATGGTTATTTGGCCTGCGGCAAATCGCGGACTGGCAGCGGCTTGCGTCCGGAGCTCTTTCTTCGAAACGAAGGACTCCAAAAGGGCAAGGCGCTGCTCCAGACCAGACAGCTGCGCCGGATTCCATGTCTTCTTCTTCAAATCGAGAACCTTCTTGAACTTCGCGTAGGTGTAATCTTCACCCAGATCACGAAGGATCGACTATTGGGGTATTAGGGCAATGAGCACATGTGTGTGGCTAGAAGGCACGTACAAGCATTGTTTGGACATAGAGAGGTGGCACCACCGAGTCCGATACGGCCATCATACCGAGGAATGCGTGCGCGTCGAGTTCCTCCTCGTCGAGTAGAAGTGGCTCGACGGTGATATTGCCGTCGAGAGCAGCGTACACACCGCGCATGGTCCTCAAGGACGACGGCGAGACATATACCTTTATCGCGGGGGGCTGGAAGCCCTCATAAATTGACGCAGCTAGCCACGCCGCCTCGGAGGGGCGTGAGTTGGGACCGCCTTCTCCGAGGTGGAGAACGAGCCCACAAAGTGGTTTCTCGAGGGAGCCGATGGGCGAGTACTTGGGGATGAACATGCATTCTAGTATGCATGCCACAGTATGCGATTTCCCGGAGCCCTGGACACCGCAAACAACTATCGAGAAAGGAGTGTTCTACATGTGAATTCAAGCAGGTTAGATGTAGATCAGTATACTAAACACACAAACAAAAAACATTTACGGTGTTTAAGTATAGTCGACGATCCGCGTCACGGTGTTGAATAGAGGTATCTGGACTGGGTCAGGTCAGAGCATGCCCAATCAACTGTAAATAGTTGTTTTCACCATATTTCGAGTGTCTCCCCGAGTACGCCGTATTGCATCGGAACGCCTTCTTTTGCTACCAACATGTATGCGTCCCTTGTGAAGAGTGGCGCCTCATCATGTTTACTGGAGTGGTGGATGTTTCCAGATCTCTCTCCCAAGAGTTCAAACTCAGAGGACTGCGACGACCGATGCAAGCCTTGCAATAAGTCACAGAAGAATAGCAACGATCGAGGCATGTCCGTCCACATACCAATTTTTTGACCTTGACTAAGTCCCCCATCAGCAAAAAGGTGCGAAACCAAGTAGGTAGGCGTGTCAGATATAACAAGCGCCGCAAAGGGTCCTGAGGGCCTTTACTGTGCTTATCAGGCTCGCTACCTTGCAAGGGTTGCAGCAGGGAGCTCAGGGACTTATGGGACTTTCGTGTCGCATTTCTGGCTGTGCCGCCGCCGTTGTGCGCGGAGTCTCAATATAAATGCTCGCGGAGTGCCAATATTATGATCAACACTTGTATATGTACCGTACACTTTTACTCAGGCTCCCTCACCTCGACTTGCCCTCGACCCAGTTAATGGTATCGAAGAAATGATACTACAGGTATCATACAACCAAGACTGAAACTCCCCCATCCTGTGTGACTCGCCGTCTAGTGTTGATACGCAGATATCGCCGTCCAAATTGCTGCAATGCACATCCTACTACACACAAGCTAGATGGCGTGGCAGGGGCGATGGCCCGGCCTGTCTATGCAAGCATTAAGGCCCTTGAGCGCATGTATAGAGACATGAAATGTTTACGGGCAGAGCAAACACACCTCGAGGCGTATAACCTTGTCGAACACACTGTCGTCCGAGATGTCTGACTTGGCGCAGACGTGCGCAGCGAGAGCCTTGCAGTGCTTCCACCACGATAGCGACGAAAAGCGGTGCGTGATGGCGACAGTGCACAGGTCTAAGAGCACTGGGGGTGCGACGGTGGGTTCTGGACTCGCCGCCACAAGTCCTTCTGGCAACAGGTAAGGGAGGACAAACGGTATCATACCTTGCGTATTGATGATTACACGCATGGATAAATGCCTCTGTTCGCGGGTTAGTGTGAGCAGGGCCTTGTTCAACCCTGAGCTCCCTCAATTGGCAGTCGATGGGCCAATTCGGAAGGCGATATATATTATACGGTTGATGAATACGCGCCAGCGTGTTATAGCTGATGGGGGGCGCGTCTGTTCTTGTGTTGAAATCGTGAGGTGGTCAGGTTTCGACGGAATACTAGGGGGCTTCAGTAAGTTAAACAGGAAATGTGACAAACGCGATACTTCATAATTTTAAATGGTGTTCGAGCGACAGGCAAAATGATGGTAAGTAGCGAAAGGGACTCGTCGGTCGAACGCTCTACCGCAAGATGGAACGAAACAGCATGGAAGCTATTTCAAACAAATGCAGGAAATAATGATAAGCAAGATAGTTATAAGCGTATATATTGATACAAGAACATGGATAAGTAAGGAATGACACTAAATCACCAGTATCGACGCCCCTCCGTCCTTCGTGACCCGCCGCCTAGTCTTCATCACCAGATATCGACGGCCCATATTATCCAGTCTCGCAGCAGCATCCCCAGCCTTAAAGGTTGCGAGACCCGTAGCTGCGAATACTAGTGCTTCGCCGGTCTGCGCAGAAACCGCAACCAATCAGTACTAGACCACTTGCCGAGATGAAGCGGCGGCTTACCTGCAAGCGCAAGACCTTTTCGAAAGCCTCATCCGAGGTTAGATCGGCGCTCACATGCGCCGACAGGGCCTTCCACCACGCTGGTGATGAGAAACGGTGCATGATTGCCACCGTGCACAAATCGAGGAGCACTGGAGGGATCACAGTAGGCTCTAAAGAAACAGTAAGCCCCGCCGTTGGATACGGGATAAGGAAACGCGGCTGCTCACCCTGAGTGCTGACGATGACCCGCATGGCGATATGCCGCTGCTCGCGCGTAAGCTCGAGCAGGGTGTTCTTGAGGCCAGAGGCGCTGTCATTATTTGTGAGATACTTAGAGGCCAGTCAGCATCAACAGCTCTGAGTGCCGTTCTGGTGGATAGCTCACCTTGTGAGCCTCGTCTACAACTAGGATTTTGCCCGTTTTCACGTCAGCGCGGACGAAAAGGCGGATGATCACCTCGAAGAGCCCACAGGCGGAGCCAGTGTCGATGAATGGATCGGACAAGTCCACGATGGTTATCTGGCCTGCCGCAAACCGCGAGCTGGCAGAAACTTGTGACGCTTTCTTCGCAACGAATGACTCCAGGAGTGCAAGGCGCTGCTCCAGACCGGACAGCTGTGCCCGGTTCCATTTCTTCTTCTTCAAGCTGAGAATTTCCTTGAATTTAGCGTAAGTGTAATTTTCGCCCAGCTCGCGAAGGATCGACTATTAGAGTGTCAGAGGAGTGAGCACACGTGTGTGGCTAGAAGGAACGTACCAGTATGACTTGCACATACAGAGGTGGCGCCTCAGAGTCCGAGACGGCCATCATACTGAGGAATGCGTGCGCGTCGAGTTCCTTCTCGTTGAGTAGAAGCGGCTCGACGGTAATATTGCCGTCGAGAGCAGCGTACACACCGCGCATGGTACTCAGGGATGACGGCGAGACGTATACCTTTATCGCAGGGGGCCGGAAGCCCTCACGAATTGGCGCAGCTAGCCACGCCACCTCGGAGGGGCGTGAGTTGCAGCCGCCTTCTCCGAGGTGTATGACAAGTCCACAAAGTGGTTTCTCGAGGGAGCCGATGGGCGAGTACTTGGGGATGAACATGCTTTCCAGCATGCATGCCACTGTATGGGACTTTCCGGACCCCTGGACGCCGCAAAGAACTGCGGAGAAAGGAGCGTTCTACATGTGAAGGGTTAGATGTAGATTGTGCTGCACAAAAAGAAAGAATACTAACAGTGTTTAAGTAAAGTCGTCGATCTGCGTGCTCAGTGGGCGTATTTGGACTGGGTCACTGGCAGGTCAGAGCACGCCCAATCAGCTGTAGATAGTTATTGTTCACCATATTGCAAGTGTCTCCCCTAGTACGCCATATTGCATCGAAATGTTTTCTTTTGCTGCTAACACGAATGCGTCTCTTGTTAAGAGCGGAGCCGTGTGCATCTCATGATCTTTACTGGAGTCATGGCTGTTTTCACATCTCTCTCCCAAAAGCTCAAACTCAGCGGACTGAGAAGACCGATTAAATCCTTGAACAAAGCCACAGAAGCATAGTAACGAGGCATGTCCACATACTGACCTTGACTGAGTCCTCCATCATCATGATCAGAAGGTGCGAAATTAAGTTATAGCTTCAAGCGCCGCGATGGGACTCTTTGGGAATTCAATGCGCCCAGCAGGCTGCTCGTTACCTTGCAAGGGTTGCAGTAGGGTACTGGTACCCATATACAGTAGTAGGGCGCTGTCTCAGGTGAGGGTTACGACCAAGTCACAGCTTCCTGAGGCGGTAAATATCGGATTTGATCGGACCGGATCATGACGTCACATCAGTGTCACTGGCTTGTTTTGGCCCTCCGCTGGCGGAGCGAAATCGTGTTCAAAATAGATTACAATACGACCAGTGCCTCTTGCCAACTCACAGGGGCGCATCCGTTCGTGTGTTGAATTTGTGAGGTGGTGGCTCCCATATGCATGAGTCAAACTGAAAATATAACATTAAACGCGACATTTTTATCATTTTTGGTGGTGGTCCGTATGCCGAGCCGAGGGAGGGAGTTCAAGGTGAAGCAGATCGCTAGGAGTGCGCAAACAAGCGGCGAGAGCGTATCATCCGTCGAGCACCCTATCGCGAGATGTGAATGAAGCAGCATATACTTAAGCAAGAAATAATAAATGTATAGGAAAGAACTGCACTACACTACCAGTATCGACGCCCCTCCATCCTTCGTGACCCGCCGCCTGGTCTTCATCACCAGATATCGACGACCAAGGTTATCTAATCTTGCATTCCCGTCGGCAGACTCAAAGGTGGCGAGACCCGTGGCCGCGAAGACGAGTGCCTCGCCCGTCTGCGAATAAGCGCAACCAATCAGTGCCATACCACCTGCTGAGATTAAGCGATGGCTTACCTGCAAGCGCACAACCTTGTCGAAGGCCTCGTCCGAGGTTATGTCGGCGCTCACATGTGCTGAGAGCGCTTTCCACCATGCGGGTGACGAGAAACGGTGCATGATTGCCACCGTGCACAAATCAAGGAGTGTTGGGGGGATTACCGTAGGCTCTGCAAATTCAGTAAGCGTTAAAGTTGAATATATATTAGACACGACTGCGCACCCTGCGTGCTAATAATCACTCGCATAGCAAGGTGACGCTGCTCGCGCGTCAGCTCAAGGAGGGTGCTTGTGAGCCCCGAGGCACAGTCGTTGTTTACCAGATACTGAGAGGGGAAGGTGAGTCAGCATCAATATATCTAAGTACCGTTCTGGTGGATAACGTACCTTGTGGGCCTCATCTACGACGAGGCATTTGCCGGTTTTAACGTCGGCGCGGACGAAAAGGCGCGTAATCACCTCGAAGAGCCCGCAAGCGGAGCCCGTGTCGATGAATGGATCGGACAAGTCCACTATTGTGATTTGGCCTGCCGCAAACCGCGAGCCGGACTTCTTTCCAGCTTTGTTCTTGGCCATGAATGATTCCAAGAGGGCAAGACGTTGTTCGAGGCCAGAGAGCTGTGCACCATTCCATTTTGTCTTTTTCACATCAAGGACCTTTTTGAACTTCGCGTAGGTATAGTCTTCCCCGAGCTCCCGCAGGATTGACTGAGGGGGTATTGGATGAAGCTCGCATGTGTACAGCGAGACGGAACGTACCAATATCACTTGGACATATAGAGGTGGCACCTCAGAGTCCGAGACAGCCATCATGCCGAGAAACGCGTGCGCGTCGAGTTCCTCCTCGTCCAGTAGAAGCGGCGCGACGGTGATATTGCCGTCGAGAGCGGCATAGACGGCGCGCATGGTCCTGAGGGATGAAGGTGATACATATACCTTCACTGATGGGGGTTGGAAGCCCTCACGACTTGACGCAGCGAGCCACGCCGCCTCGGATGGGCGAGAATTAGGGCCGCCTTCGCCGAGATGGAGAACGAGGCCGCATAGAGCCTTCTCTAGGGAGCCGATGGGCGAGTATCTTGTAATGAACATGTTTTCAAGCATGCAAGCCACTGTGTGGGATTTGCCCGAGCCCTGGACGCCGCACACTACTGCCGAGAAAGGCGCGTTCTACGGGTCAGGCGGGTCAGATAAGAGTTATGGATATTAGGTAGATTTCCTACCGTATTTAAATATAGGCGCGGATCTGCGTGCTGGATAGAGGTTTCTGGGCTGCGGCAGCTCAGAGCATGTTATATTGGTAGTGCATGCATTCTACTCACCATATCGCGAGTGTCTCCCCGAGCACGCCGTATTGTCGAAACGTTTTCTTTCGCTGCTAGAACGAATGCGTCTCTGGTCAAGAGGGGCGCGGTGCGCATCTCATGGTTTGCGCTGGAGTCTTCAAAGTTCTCAGACCTAGCTCCCAGGAGCTCAAACTCCTGAGACTGCGACGACGACTGGAGTAGGTCCTGCGTTAAGTCATAGGGGCATAGTAACGGGGAATGATCACATACCAATTGCTTGACCTCCCCTTCGACGGGGGAAGGACTCGAAGGACTGCTGAGCCCTGGAGGTGTCGGCAGTCTAAACATGTCACTAAAATATGGGGGAGACTGGGTGTAAATGACGGGAGTGCAAGTGTATTGAGCCAGACAGTCGTTCCATTCCTTACCTTAAGTACGCGAGTCAGCGCTTGTATCGAGCGTCTAAAACATCGTCTGCTTGGGCAGTATAGGCACTTTGCTACCCGCCAGGTAGACGCCCAATGCTGCAGTGGTCTTCTGGAGTTGAGAAGAGAAGAAAGTTGATACAGCGTGTCGTGGCTTCGCAGAAGCACTGAGCTTCTGATAAGCCAACGGGATTGTGGTGCCAACGAGAGCAGTCGCATCAGGTCATCACATCGCAAATTCGGAAGCTCTACCTTGATTGTGAATTCCATCCATGCATATCATTTCGAATGCCCCCCATGGTATATACATCGTTTCAGTGCGTAGAGCAACGCCGAGGACTATGATTCCTTGCGTGACCATCGAGTATGGAAATCAGGTTTCCCCAAGTAATAGCTGCTTTTCGACGAGAATTGAGTTCCCATCGAATTGGTGGAAGAAGTGCGGTGACACGATATCGACTTGGCCGGAAGACATGAGAGGAAGAGACAATGACATATGCCTTTTAAGTTCGATTTCTTAGAAGCCCCGCAATTTAAATAAGGATTTCCCGACTTCATGTGTGTACAAGTTCAGCCAAACTTGTCGTCAATTAGCCGCCTGCACATCGTGGTCGTACTTGGAAAAAGATGCAACGAGCGCTAAATGCCGCCTTGCGTAGCTATAGGATACTTGACGTGCACAGTTCGAGAAGTTGAGCAGTCAGCGTAGTAAGCAAGAAGGATAGACGCCCGCCCACAGGCGCCGGAATCTTTTTGCATTTGCCTGCATTTGCATCGGACGATCGGATCTATACACTAGCGCTGCTAAGACTGCGCCCCCACCACAAGTTAACTATGCCGCATTTCGACGTCCCAGGCTGGTCCGTCCCGGCTGCCGCCCCCACGCCATCCTCCAGCAAGCGCAAACGACCCAACACCAACACCAACGCGCCAACTGACGCGGGTGTCGGGCGCATAAAGTCGGCCGAAATGAACCTCGACAAGCTCATGAACAAACTGCGTGGGGACAAGGACGAAGCGGGGGAGGGAAAAACGAAGGGGGAAGGGAAGGGGAAGAAAAGGAAGCGGTCGGGGACGGATGCGACGCTCACTGGGGATGGGGATGGTGAGGGCCCGTCGCCTGCGAAGCGCGAGAAGGGGAAAGACAAAGAGGGCGATAAGGAGAAGGAGGCTACAGGGAAGAAGGCGAAGCGCGGATCGCTCGACCCCGCGATGATCAGTGGGCCGAAGAAGCTGCAGCCGAAGAAGGAGCGCGAGATGCGGACGAAGGAACGCAAGGAGCAGGCGGATGCGTCGAATTCGAGCCTCGCGACCGCGACCACGCTCGTGCAGGCCTCTCCGCCGAAAAGTGCGTTCAAGTTCTCCTTCAAGGCCCCCAACGGCGATGAGGAGGGCGATGCAAAGAAGGATAATGTGATGGCGAAGAAGAAGGGGAAGGGGAAAGCCAACGAGGAAGAGGGCGGGCTGACGGCGCTGCAGAAGAACATGAAGGCTAGCCTTGACGGGGCGCGATTCCGGTGCGTTACTTTGCGATGGTATCTTTGGTTTTTTTCACGCTGATTGGATGTATTTACAGGTGGATAAACGAGGTGCTGTACAAAGCGGCCAGCGCCGAATCGCATGAGATGATGCGCAACGACCCCTCTGTCTATGAAGAGGTTCGTTCCCCTCCACCCATCTTTACTCGTCGCTCCGCAGCTGACCATAATTGCCTGCACAGTACCATACCGGCTTCCGACACCAAGTCCTCTCCTGGCCCACGAATCCCGTCTCGCATTACGCCTCCGCGCTCGCCGCCTACCCACCCAAAACCGTCATCGCGGACCTTGGGTGTGGCGACGCCGCCTTAGCACGCGCGCTCCTCCCCAAAGGCATGACCGTGCTTTCTTTTGATCTGGTGAGCGACGGCGGGCTGGTAGTGGAGGCGGATGTGTGCACGCGGGTGCCACTGCCCGGGTGCGAGGGCGGCTGGGAGGTCAAAGGTAAGGAGGGGGCGAAGAAGGCCGCGGGGCAGAGCCAAGGGGATGGCGGTGTGGTTGACGTCACAGTCTGCGCCCTCAGCCTGATGGGTACCAACTGGCCCGGCACCGTTCGCGAGGCATGGCGTATCATGCGTGCCGACGGCGAGCTGAAGATCGCGGAGGTCGCAAGCCGGTTCACGGATGTCGATGAGTTCATATCACTCGTTGGGAGCATTGGTTTCAGGCTTGTGAAGAAGGACGATGGAAACACACATTTTACACTGTTTGAGTTCGTCAAGGTGGCGAGGAAGGTGGCGATAGGCGAGCGGGAGTGGGAGGGGGTGTTAGGAAGGGCGGAGGTGCTGAAGGCCTGTGAATACAAGCGGAGGTGATCATGCACATATGTACAGTGGATTAATTCTCCATTAATTTTATTTGATCTGGATTCTGAGCGCTGAACTGCAGTTTTCAATTTGTGTGCAGTTGCCCCACTGTGATCTCGTGACCCAGCCACTTGCTAGCGTAAAGCACAATCAATGAAATAATCTTATCACCTCCCCTCTCATCGCACGACCATGCCCAACGGAATCAACATCGTCTCGCACCCGCTCGTGAACACGCGCCTCTCGAAGCTGCGGCAGACGAGCACCACCTCGAAGGAGTTCCGCGAGGTGCGTCGGTGTTTCTCCCTTTCAATTCCTTTCCACATTCGTTTCGATCTTCCTCTTCCTCTTCCTCTCTCTCGCCGTACTCCCCGTTTGGACTAACCAGTGATTGCGACAGGGAATCCACGAGATCAGCCTCATCCTCGGCATCGAGGCGACGCGCACGCTCGAGCAGGAGGAGTTCCATGGCGTGCGTCCCTTCATTCCCATCCATCGCGGGCCCATTTATTGAACGGTGACCGGCAATCGCTGCAGCAAACACCAGTCGGCCCTTTCACTGGCACGCTGATCAAGCCGCGCATCGGGCTCACCCCGATCCTGCGTGCGGGGCTCGGCATGACGGAGGCGCTACTCACGCTCTTCCCCGCCGCGCCGGTGTATCACCTGGGGCTGTTCAGAGAGAAGGTGACGCTGCAGCCTGTCGAGTGTGCGTACTTTGCGCTCTTTTTAAGTTTGTTGATTTTAATCACTAACTTAACTTGCGCGCAAATTCGCACAGACTACTCAAAGCTGCCGCCCTCGCCGCCGGTCGACGAGATCTTCCTGCTCGATCCGCTCATCGGTGCGCCCACTCAACTAATCTCACAATACTGATTTACAATCATCTCACATATCTGATGTTGTGCAGCGACGGGCGGGACGGCCTGTGCAGCGCTGAACATGATCACGGACTGGGGCATCCCGATTCCGAAGATCAAGCTGCTGTGCGTGCTCGGGTCAGAGGAGGGACTGAGGCATGTTCTGTCTGAGTATCCCGAGCTCGAGGTACGTGTCTTGATCTTATCATTCTCGAGTTCAGTGTCTCACACGTGATCAGATATGGGTGGCGGGAGTGGACGCGACGCTGACGGCACAAGGGCTGATCTCGCCTGGACTTGGCGACACGGTGAGCGTTATATCTGCCAATCTCTGACAGTGTCTGATGCGACTTAGGGGGATCGGCTGTTCAACACGGTGAAAGATTAGGTGTAGATTATGGCACCCCATAAGACTCGTTTTGTTGTGTCTAGTCTGTACTCCCTACGAAAGTGACCGCTGTACCTAAGATTCGGGCAATAATTGATTTCTCCGTAGGCCGCATTTCGCTTGAACCGAATCAGAAATGACGCATTAATACACCGGCTCCCACCCTTTCCCCTTCGCGACCTCTTCTTTCAGATACTTGAGCCAATTGTCTGGCCTCCAGCGCGAAGAGCAATCCACCGATGGGTCATCAGAGTAGTAAAAATCCTTCAAAAAGATGGAACGTTCGACTTCGTTGCTGAAGTCGAGCTTCAAGAGGCACATGCTGTGCCTTGACATCGTTGATAGACGCATACTATTCATACCCTCGACATGCTTATCGAAGGACTGCAAAAGCTTGGCATTGTCTTCATCGTACAGACGATGCATCTTGTTCTTGGAAGCCTCGCGCAATGCATCAAAGGTAAGAGCTTCAGCGTCCTCTATGAGGAACGCTGCACGTCCTTTCGTCGTGACCGATAGTTTCGGCACGCCTCGTAGAGTGATGAAGAGGACCATCTTGTCTTGAGGAGTTTCGTAGGAGCATTTCGTGTCGCCGGAAGTGTGTGGGATGTGAGGTGCGGTGTAGCCAAATGCGTTGGTCATGGCGAGAATCATGAGTGCACGGTAGCTCGCGGTGAAGTCTTGCAAGAGTGGGAATATATTTTTCATGGGAATGGATATGGCGCGATTGGTGCTGTGGGCAGTGCTCATTTCCGAATAAGCCTGCTGGCTCGCCGTGGTTTCCACGCATCTTGGTTTGTGGTTTTTCCAATCAACGAGTTCTAGAGAAATGATAAGATCAGCACATAATGACTCTAGGTTAGACTCTATCGTTCACTTACGACATTATTTGCTCTGAAGCAGTCGAGCAGGACAATCAGCAAATCATAAGACAAGCATCAGGTGCACAAAGGCTCACGCAATATCGGGCACTAGAAGAGAGAGATCGGTTAAGGGAAATGAAGCAGAATTTAAAAGGTGCTTACATCTTGCACTTGGAACATCTGGATAAATTTGTGTCGCTATCTGATTCTCTCTTCAAGCACGCGAGGTTCTGCGGGTACCAGTTAATATAAAGATTCTCCTAAATCACATCGCAAGCCAGGGCTCTGTAGACGTACTGAGCATTGGATAAGCCTGTGTCTGCAATGCGAAGGAGCAAGCCATTAGCTGACCAGCAGAAGTGTATGGGAGAAACTCACTTTTCATCTTGTCGTGGCATGGTTATATATATTCAATATTGTCTAATGTCAGCTTACAGGACAGTGGACAGTCTGGAGAGCGTGGTGCTGATGAGTACGCGTGGTGGTTCAAGCTTTCAAGACCGAGAAGAGTTATAGGTACCGGGATCGCGGGCTTGTGTTTACCGATCCACCATACAATTGCATTGGTGATAACTCGGGAATCATTCAAGCAGTATCTAGAAAATGTGAACAGTCGCGAAGGATCTCAATAGGCTCTTGTCGGTCTGCGCTGTGATGTGGTCGAGGCGCGTGAGTAATTTCTGCATGGCCTCACTTGACACTGACGTACTCTGGTCGACAAGCAATGTACGGCTACAACCAAATCCACGTTTCTTACAAATAAAATCTTCCAAAAGTCATCCTTCTAACCCCTATTGCAATCTCCTCGAGGGATAAAAGGTAGTAGGAGTAGATCATGAGGCGGCTCCCATCCTTTCCCCTTCGCCACTTCTTGCTTCAGATGTTGAAGCCAATCATCTGAGTTCCAGCGCGAAGAGTAATCGTTTAATGAATCATCCTCCGTTTGAAAAGTGTTCAAAATGATAGCACTTTCCAAGACGACCTTCATGAAACACATGCTTCGTCTTGGTATCCACCCTCGCGAGCTGGCAAATTCCTCCGTGGCGCGATCGAAGGACTCCAAATGGGACATATTGCCAGGATGATACAGACGATGGTTCCTGTTTTCAGAAGCCTCCCGAAATGCAGCGATAGTAAGAGCTTCTGCATCGTCGACCAGGAACGCTGCACGTGCTTTGGTGGTGAGTGATAGCTTCGGCGCAACTCGGAGGGTGATGAAAAGGACTCGGCTTTCCTGGCGAGCTTCACAGAAACATTTTGGCCCACCGGAAGTATGCGGGAGGTGAGGAGCAGTCCAACCGAAGGCATTGAACATAGTCATGTTTAAGAGCGCGCGGTAGCTCGTGACGAAGTCTTGGAACAACAAGTTGACATTTTCCATAGGGATGGGTATGGCGCGACCGCTTTTAGAAACGCGATCCACAGCTGCCATTACTGCGAGAGCCTGCCAGCTCGCTGTGGTTTCCTTGCAGTTAAGCTTGTGGTGTCCCCAATGAGCGCGTTCTGGAGAAACCAGTTGCATCGCATCGGTAAAGACAGGAACCATGCTTTCAGAGGTACGTCACTTACGACAGCTTTTACTCTAAAATCGTCACGGAAGGCAATATTCAGCGGGTTTGAAACACAGAACAGACATCAAGGGGCTCACGCAGTATCGTGTACTAGAAGAAGGATTGGTTAATGGAAACAAAGCAGTAGCCTGATTTACAAGGTGCTTACATCTTGCAGCTGGCACACTTGGAGAATTTTATGTCACTATCTGCTTCTCTTTTCCTGCATGTAACGTTCTGTAGGTGTAGGTAAATATGGAAGTGTCACAGAGCTTTTCTGCAAGCAAGGGCTTCATGGGCATACTTCACATTGAATAAACTTGTGTCTGCGATGTAAAGGAGCACGCAAATGCATCAGCTGCCAACCCTCAACAGAAGTATATGGGAGAAGGTCACTTTGCATCTTGACGCATTGGCAATTCTATTCAATCGTGTAAAGAGATTCTGAGTGGAGAGGGAGTGCCGGTAAGTGGGCGTGGTGGTTCCTGGCGTTCAACGTTGGCACAACGTTCAAATGTTCAAGATCAAGAAAGTCAAATCCCGGGCGTCTATTGCATCCGTTTGATCCGATTGAGGAAACTCGCGTTTCCATTTTCCTTAAGCTTCCGTTCAGCTATTAAGTACCGGACTACTTTAAGTCCTTCCCAGGCATCCTGGATGCGTTATACATCCCATGTAAGTAATCACTAATGCCCGTATCAGACTGTGGGAGATAAACAGGAAGGAGGACTCGGCCGAGGGCGCGGCTCAGGGTACTACTAATGCGCTCGGCTGTCACGGATCTCCTGGTGGCTCTATTCCTTGAACCGGGTGCCGTCGCGGCCAGTGACTCATCGGCCTCGGCGAGAGCATGACATGGGTTTGATTCACCGACCTCCGGTGAGACCAATGCCATGACTGGCATGACATTCATCGGGCTCGGCGAATGATCGATCACATGATGAGTTGACCACTTTACTACCGCAAGCACATATACTTAAGTACAAGTTCATTTGAAGTTCACAACACAGTTTCAGATCCATTCTTCATTTCAATAAATATAAACACTCTCGCATACCAAATTACCATGGCCGACTCGCAGACGCAGACCGTGCACGTATCCCATCTGAGCGGGATCGACGTCGGGTGTGTACTTCCGTCCCGGAAATAATTCGTCATAATATTGACATACCCCGATTCTCGCAGATACAAGCGCTCCCTGCCCCACGACCCGACGAAGCCGACACTCGTGCTCATCAACGCCCTTATGACATCCGCCGATTTTTTCCGCCCTCAGTTCGAAGACCCCACCGTGACCGCCGGTATAAATCTGCTCGCAATCGAGCCGCTGGGCCACGGCAAGACCAGATCCGCAACCGAGCACTTCACGTACTGGGACACCGCAATCATGACCCTCCAAGTGCTCGATACGCTGGGCATCAACAAGGTCTTCGTGCTCGGCACCAGCCAGGGCGGGTGGATGGTCGCGCGCATGGCGCTGCTGGCGCCGGACAGGATCGCAGGGGTTATTGCAGTGGGCACCAGCATGGAGGGCGAGACACAGGGGAGCAGAGACCTCGGCTGCTGGGATGCAAACGCGGTGGCGGACGGCGTGCTGAGTATGTGGACCACCACGCGGCCGACCCCGGGTTTTGAGCTCCCACCGCCATTCGTCGACGCGCTGGTCGCCGGGTTTGGCATCGATGAGGCGACGCGGGCGTTTTGGGAGGCGGAGTTCCCGAGGCTGTTTGCGGGAACCGACGGGAGGAAGAGGGCGCGGATGGTGATGCTCAATCTGCGGGACAGGGATGGTCTGCACGGAAGGCTGTTTGACGTCAAGTGCCCGGTGCTCTGGATCCACGGCAAGGAGGATGTGGTGTATGGCATCAAGCACGCGGAGGCGGAGATCAAGCTGTTTGTGAACGCGGCGGCAGTGGATCTGGTGACGGTGGAAGGCGGGCCCCACTTTGTCAGCGCGAGTCATCCGGGCATCGTCAATGCAGCTGTCGTGGAATTTGTGAACAAGTGGGCAGCGAAGGGAAGTAGATGATAGGTGTTTGTATTATAAATTGTAATGAGCGATACATACGCAACCTTGGCAAATAAACTAGTGGCACCTTTACCCTTAACGTCGCAGTTGTGTTGGCGAACACAAACTTGAAAGCCCATTGGTCACGGTTAACAGATGCACGAGAATTCTGACATGAGGGGGTGAGGATGCATCGCAGCCTGCAGATGAGTGATGTCGTGGAGTCACGAAAGACTGTTGCGCTGAGGTGAACCGGCAAGTCTATTACAACGAGGCGGTGGGAAAATGCTGGCCGGATTCGGCCTGGCAGGGAATAACGTCAATACCGGGGCTAAGTATGGTGCAGCGCTGTTACAGCAAGGGCTGCGGAAGCCACGCGGTTTGATTCTGGAAGCTGGTAGAGAAGCAGTATGGTGATATTATGAATCCCTGAAATCCATTTACGAGGCGAAACGAGAAAATAGCTGCAGCGCGTGCTACTTGCATGTATGATCTTGTGCCAATTTGCAGCGATGTGCATGTCCTGAGAACCTCAATTTTTATGATGTCGCCCTTACATGCAAAGGGAGACTATAAATAAGCTTACTCCAACACGAGAGAGGTGGACCGGGAAGACAGGAGCCCATTGTTCAAGCAAGCACCAAGGACGGAAAACCCAAAGAAAGCACGGAGGCTCAAGAAGTTTATATCCCTTTTCAGTTCAAATTAGCACGAGGTCATGTACGCGCGGTGTCGTCTGCTCGAGAAAAGCTTATCACATAGGAAATCAGTGAAGAGAAAATTTGAACATTTGAACATACATTTATAATGCCTCCGGTGACGTCATGCAATACATAGGTTCGATTCAGGCCGTGGATTTCATTCGTCTGACTCGGACCACGCTGGCCGCTCACAACCCTGTCCCCCTATCCGTCGCCTCGACTACAATCCGCTATCTCGTCGGTTCGGCCATCGCGGCCACAGCATCAAATGCGACACTTGCTTGCCCCTGTCTATGCCCTACTTGTTTGCGTCCAGAGTTGGTCCAGAGTAATGTCATTACCTACTGCTCGTGATTGGATGGACGCTTGTTCTTATGTAAGCATGATACTTGTGCTCCGATTGAATGGCGGGACACGATCTTGAAGGCCGTTGACAGCACACATCATATCACGGAGACCTGTTGAACCCGGTTGCGCTTTGGAACATCTCGTCGAGATGAGCAAGAGTGGTGCATTTCGGTCTGCACGCACACCGGTCAGCTGCACTCAATTGGCTCCTTGCTTGTCTATTTCTTGGACTGAATGACGCTTTGTCCATCGGGGGTTGCTTTACCCTGTCTGATTCTCCGTGCTTTTAGCCTGAGATCGGTACCTTGGCCGCTGGCAGCTGGCTGTGTGCCTTGGATCCGGTACATTATGCTCAAGCGAGGTTGGGCGGTCCAATCGCGAACGAGAGAACGTCCTGGCACACAGGCAGTCCATTTTCAAATGCACTGAGCGCGCGGCTGTGCCTGCTCGTGCTCCTGCACTGATCTGTCAGGCATCCATACGGATATAGAACACCTCGAGGCCGTGATAAAAGGGCGTCGAGAGGGGACCCAGACATACAATAACTACCCCGCCCCTCAGGCCTCCACTCTATCGCACCGAAATGAAAACGATTGCTCTCACGTCGCTGCTACTTCTAGCCCTCCCTGTTGCCAATGCATTTCCTGCTAGGGTCATTAGCTTTCTTATAACACAACTTCAACCACTGACTATTACCTCAAGATTTTTAACAATCCGGCCGTCCGCGATTCGTTAATTCAAGCGATGAACAGAGACTTGCAGCCAAGGAGCTCTAATGTTACCTTGGCGAATCTCGTGAACGGTATCCTCAACGGAAGCTTGCCTGGTGTTCCGTTCCCGAGCTTCAATCTCCCATTGGGCCTAGGGTCGATACTGCTAGAAGTTCCGCCCGTCGTTGCTATCGGACGGAAGGCTATTCCTGACCAAGCCCACCCCTTCCAAGCACCGGGGCGTACAGATCAGAGGGGCGGTTGTCCAGGATTGAACAGTAAGCTTCCATCAACCTTGTTCTGTCATTGGTATTGAATGTGTATTATAAGTCATGGCCAACTACGGCTATATTCCCCGCAATGGTGAGCGCATTTTTGTCAGCAGTAGTTCACCTCTGAATGTGCATCCAAATCTCTAGGAGTGACCACCCTAACGCAGCTCCTCTGGGCGCAGCAAGAGATGCTCGGCGTTGCTCCTGATCTCGCTGCCATTCTCGTTGCTTTTGCTGCCATTGCCGCAGTCGACCCTACCACGTAAGTCGCGTCAATCAAACTGCGGGCTCATACGTTTCATTTCATGTTCCAATGCAGACTGAAGGTATCCATCGGCAACGTGGACAGTCGAACCGGTGGTCTACTGTCTTTGATTCTCGGGCAAGCTCCAGGAATATTTGACAAAGGTACCAGTACTGGTCCGTCTCCTGGATGTTTTACTTACACAGTGACATTGCTAGTTTCCCATAACGAGTACGAAGTGGACGGAAGCACGGCGTACACCGATTCGTACTTTGTTCCCGATGGAACCACTAATCATTTCAACTCCTCAAAATGGGCCACCGCAATTCAGATTGCCAAGGCAAACGGCAACATTTTTGGTCCTGATTGGCTTGCTGGTGCGTGATGATCAGCTTCGTGTCTCCCCGTTGATTAATTTCTCATAATTTTAGCAATGCGGTACCGCAGCTACACTGACTGCGTAAACACCAGTGAGAAACCATCTTCTCCATCTATAGTTTGCACGACTAACGCAAATTGGATGCTAGATCCGACTTGTTCATGGGAAGAGAAACAGTGCGTGACTTTCTCACCTGCTTAATCTCGCACCGTGCAGACCCGCCCCCGGACAGAATTCTTTTCTACGCCGCGAACGGATTCGCACAGAGTATCATGCCCTATTCTGACGAGAACGGCGTTCCAACCTCGCCCACCATCGAGGCGATAAGCGCTTTCTTCGGAGTGCAAGACAACGGTGATGGCACATATACCAAAGTTCCCGAGAAACTTCTTCCCGGGCCAGACGGCGCATAGTATCGGCGTTCTGTGCCTTTGACTGGCACTGAACAGGTCCTCATCGCCCTCCAAGCCTATCTAGCCCACCCCGTCATTTTTGGCACAAATTCGGGCAGCACAAATTCATTTACCGGAAGGTGTGTTGCGACTACACGCTACTTTCAACTCTCAAGCTCTGCTGATCGTTTTACCACAGCCCAGATCAGATAGGCAGCGTTATCACTGGCCCGAGTCCATTATGTGTTGTATTTACAGAGGCAAGTCGTAGAAGCCCCGCAAGTTGTTTGAGCGTAACTCTGACTGTGTCTCCTCAGATGCAAGATTTAATTCCCAGCTACCTTAAGCCTGTCCAGAATGCTATCGTAGATTTCTCGGACATGCTCCTGGCACCCATGCGAATGTCTCTCGGCTGCTAGCATTAGCTTGGAAGTTACAGTCAACCTTGCTTTCTAGTTGTCAACAATCATTCTTTCACGGTTTATTCGAGGTGCGGCAAGTCTGTGGAAGTCGGTGATCGAAGTTTGGGCCCTATAAGGAAGTTCCCGTATTTACCAGCCGGACATTTTGGAGGGCATTGATTGGGTACTATTAGCTACCGTGTAAAATCTTACCCACACATGAGACGTGCACATTATACTTTCACTTTATAAACTAATAATCTCATGAGGACTACACATATTGAGAGCTACATACGGCATACAGTCATTGTATACGGTACTGGTGGCAAATTGAACAGTACTGTACCATTACGACCTTAGGTTCACGCCGATTTCCTGTGACCTAGGTCACACGTAAGTTCACATGTTCAATTTGGGTTGCGACCTGGGACGAACTTCGAACAGGTTCAAAACTAGGCCAAAAATAGCAATCCAAACGGCTCTTTGGTGGCTCGAGCGAAAATATGTCACAGAGTAAGTTCAGAGGGCGAAATTTTCCGTGACAGTCACATAAAATAGGTTCAGTTCAAGACTCTCAGGACAAAAGACGAACCTAAGGTCGTAATGGTACAGTACTACATATAAGTAGCACCGCGCCGGACAAAGCGATGTACAGCCACAACAAAATCCCTTACAAATAAAATCATCCAAAAATCATCCTTCTAACCCGGATAACAATCTCCTCTGGGGACTGATAGGTGGTGGGAGTGGATCATAAGGCGGCTCCCATCCTTTCCCCTTCGCCACCTCTTGCTTCAGATGTTGAAGCCAATCATCTGGGTTCCAGCGCGAAGAGTAGTCGTTCAATGGATCATCCGACGTTCGGAAATCCTTTGTGACGACACTACTTTCCAATAAGAGCTTTATGAAACACATGCTGGCTCGCATTCGCGGCCTGTCACCTTCCTCTGTATCGTGATCGAAGGTGTCCAAATGGGCCATATTGCCAGGATGATACAGACGATGGCTTTCCTGGCGAGCTTCACAGAAACATTTTGGCCCACCGGAAGTATGCGGGAGGTGAGGAGCAGTCCAACCGAAGGCATTGAACATAGTCATGTTTAAGAGCGCGCGGTAGCTCGTGACGAAGTCTTGGAACAACAAGTTGACATTTTCCATTGGGATGGGTATGGCGCGACCGCTTTTAGAAACGCGATCTACAGCTGCCATTACTGCGAGAGCCTGCCAGCTCGCTGTGGTTTCCTTGCAGTTAAGCTTGTGGTGTCCCCAATGAGCGCGTTCTGGAGAAACCAGTTGCATCGCATCGGTAAAGACAGGAACCATGCTTTCAGAGGTACGTCACTTACGACAGCTTTTACTCTAAAATCGTCACGGAAGGCTATATTCAGCGGGTTTGAAACACAGAACAGACATCAAGGGGCTCACGCAGTATCGTGTACTAGAAGAAGGATTGGTTAATGGAAACAAAGCAGTAGCCTGATTTACAAGGTGCTTACATCTTGCAGCTGGCACACTTGGAGAATTTTATGTCACTATCTGCTTCTCTTTTCCTGCATGTAACGTTCTGTAGGTGTAGGTAAATATGGAAGTGTCACAGAGCTTTTCTGCAAGCAAGGGCTTCATGGGCATACTTCACATTGAATAAACTTGTGTCTGCGATGTAAAGGAGCACGCAAATGCATCAGCTGCCAACCCTCAACAGAAGTATATGGGAGAAGGTCACTTTGCATCTTGACGCATTGGCAATTCTATTCAATCGTGTAAAGAGATTCTGAGTGGAGAGGGAGTGCTGGTAAGTGGGTGTGGTGGTTCCTGGCGTTCAACGTTGGTTCAACGTTCAAATGTTCAAGATCAAAGTCAAATCCCAGGCATCTATTGCATCCGTTTGATCCGTTTGAGGAAACTCGCGTTTCCATTTTCCTTCCATTCAGCTATTACAGTAAGTACCGGACTACTTTAAGTCCTTCCCAGGCATCCTGGATGCGTTATACATCCCATGTAAGTAATCACTAATGCCCGTATCAGACTGTGGGAGATAAACAGGAAGGAGGACTCGGCCGAGGGCGCGGCTCAGGGTACTACTAATGCGCTCGGCTGTCACGGATCTCCTGGTGGCTCTATTCCTTGAACCGGGTGCCGTTGCGGCCAGTGACTCATCGGCCTCGGCGAGAGCATGACATGGGTTTGATTCACCGACCTCCGGTGAGACCAATGCCATGACTGGCATGACATTCATCGGGCTCGGCGAATGATCGATCACATGAGGAGTTGACCACTTTACTACCGCAAGCACATATACTTAAGTACAAGTTCATTTGAAGTTCACAACACAGTTTCAGATCCATTCTTCATTTCAATAAATATAAACACTCTCGCATACCAAATTACCATGGCCGACTCGCAGACGCAGACCGTGCACGTATCCCATCTGAGCGGGATCGACGTCGGGTGTGTACTTCCGTCCCGGAAATAATTCGTCATAATATTGACATACCCCGATTCTCGCAGATACCGGCGCTCCCTGCCCCACGACCCGACGAAGCCGACACTCGTGCTCATCAACGCCCTTATGACATCCGCCGATTTTTTCCGCCCTCAGTTCGAAGACCCCACCGTGACCGCCGGTATAAATCTGCTCGCAATCGAGCCGCTGGGCCACGGCAAGACCAGATCCGCAACCGAGCACTTCACGTACTGGGACACCGCAATCATGACCCTCCAAGTGCTCGATACGCTGGGCATCAACAAGGTCTTCGTGCTCGGCACCAGCCAGGGCGGGTGGATGGTCGCGCGCATGGCGCTGCTGGCGCCGGACAGGATCGCAGGGGTTATTGCAGTGGGCACCAGCATGGAGGGCGAGACACAGGGGAGCAGAGACCTCGGCTGCTGGGATGCAAACGCGGTGGCGGACGGCGTGCTGAGTATGTGGACCACCACGCGGCCGACCCCGGGTTTTGAGCTCCCACCGCCATTCGTCGACGCGCTGGTCGCCGGGTTTGGTAGTGGCATCGATGAGGCGACGCGGGCGTTTTGGGAGGCGGAGTTCCCGAGGCTGTTTGCGGGAACCGACGGGAGGAAGAGGGCGCGGATGGTGATGCTCAATTTGCGGGACAGGGATGGTCTGCACGGAAGGCTGTTTGACGTCAAGTGCCCGGTGCTCTGGATCCACGGCAAGGAGGATGTGGTGTATGGCATCAAGCACGCGGAGGCGGAGATCAAGCTGTTTGTGAACGCGGCAGCAGTGGATCTGGTGACGGTGGAAGGCGGGCCCCACTTTGTCAGCGCGAGTCATCCGGGCATCGTCAATGCAGCTGTCGTGGAATTTGTGAACAAGTGGGCAGCGAAGGGAAGTAGATGATAGGTGTTTGTATTATAAATTGTAATGAGCGATACATACGCAACCTTGGCAAATAAACTAGTGGCACCTTTACCCTTAACGTCGCAGTTGTGTTGGCGAACACAAACTTGAAAGCCCATTGGTCACGGTTAACAGATGCACGAGAATTCTGACATGAGGGGGTGAGAATGCATCGCAGCCTGCAGATGAGTGATGTCGTGGAGTCACGAAAGACTGTTGCGCTGAGGTGAACCGGCAAGTCTATTACAACGAGGCGGTGGGAAAATGCTGGCCGGATTCGGCCTGGCAGGGAATAACGTCAATACCGGGGCTAAGTATGGTGCAGCGCTGTTACAGCAAGGGCTGCGGAAGCCACGCGGTTTGATTCTGGAAGCTGGTAGAGAAGCAGTATGGTGATATTATGAATCCCTGAAATCCATTTACGAGGCGAAACGAGAAAATAGCTGCAGCGCCGTGCTACTTGCATGTATGATCTTGTGCCAATTTGCAGCGATGTGCATGTCCTGAGAACCTCAATTTTTATGATGTCGCCCTTACATGCGGAGGGAGACTATAAATAAGCTTACTGCAACACGAGAGAGGTGGACCGGGAAGACAGGAGCCCATTGTTCAAGCAAGCACCAAGGACGGAAAACCCAAAGAAAGCACGGAGGCTCAAGAAGTTTATATCCCTTTTCAGTTCAAATCAGCACGAGGTCATGTACGCGCGATGTCGTCTACTCGAGAAAAGCTTATCCTCCCATCACAACGGAAATCCTTTTCGAGGTTTGGGAGATAAGTACTCATTATACGAAGATGTATACATCTACACGAAAATGGGGAAACTAATAGACCGTGGCAAATACCAGCCCCCCAAAATTAAAATGCGAAACCAGCAGAATGCGATACCAGCATACAAAAACCCATTGAGTCACCAACAAGACACCGCACCCAAACACGGGAAAACCGCTGCACATGCTAAACTGAACCGCTCCCTACCAGACGTACTGACTAAATAAACAGATAAAGATAAATACATACCCCCTCCTGCGCAATGAAAGCAACACGCGCACTGACACGTCAGCTAGGACTAACTGACACGTCACCACGTGCCGGCACCCAAGGCCCGCACCGCCGGCCTGTCTCGACTTCGCAATGAATAAGAAGAAAACAGGGGCACGCTGTAATTATGGAAAGACAGCACAGCAACGCACCACAGCTAACTAAAGAAACCAACACAAAAATAAGAGAAGCAAAGGGCAAAAGAAAGCGTCGGAGAAAAATAAATAAGAGAGAAGTAAAAGCCCAAACCGAAGCAAAGCAAAAGCTATAAACGAAGGTAAAGCATCCGTGGCACACACTGCCCTCGAGGCACCCCCACACCTCTAAATCCTCTAAATCCCCCGCAACGTCGAACCCCTCATCACCTGCACGGCCCCAAACAGCATGTCACACGCTCTTGAGGCGTAAAGGGGGATAAAAAATCAAGATAGAGAAAGCTCTGCGGGCCCCCCCCCCCCCCCCCTCAACCCCGGGAGTGTCGCTGACGTCGACACCCTGACCCAACCCATAGATCTGCCCTTGCGCCCGACACACGCATAATACCGATAGCCCGAAACTCCCAAACTACGCTCAACAAGTGTAATCTTCCCCCAACCATCCACCCACACCTCCTGACCATGGAAATACTTGTGCAGGCGTGGATAGTGAATATCCTGGGGACGAATGGCCTGAAGATGCAATCGGGGTAAGGCGGCATCCTCCCCCGAGGGCCCATCAGAAGCATGGCAGGAGTGGGCGAATACACCGCACGAAAGAGAGTGGGGAACACCTGAGTAAACAATGAAAAAAGAAGGTGGTTGCGATGGCTGGCGGCTCATAGTGATTGTAACTGAGAGAAAAAGCTAAAGACAGTAAACGTCTTAAATAGATGAGCGGAGCTTGAAAAGCAAGCGATTGAATTAACAAGAAGTATCGAACTAGAAGTAGGAAAAGGAAAGGGGGAGGACATAAACGTAACCAATAAAAGGTAGTTACAGGAGGAGGACAGATACGTAACTAATTAAACCCTCACGAAAGAACCCCCCCCCCGCCGCGCACTGAAAACACAAACAGATTAGATGACTGTCAATAACGAAGAATAAAATAAAACTCAAGCCGGCCATACCACAACTCAGACCAAGGCACGGCGGAGAAACTGTGAGCACGCGCCGGCAGCACGGAAGCGCCACAAGCGCGAATCCTAAAAACCCCAGCCTCGTGAACACGTGACCGCATATGAAGACTCACAACCCCACGCCCCAACACAAGCACCCCGAAACAAGAAATACCGCCCCGCCCCCCTACTATACATAATAAATGCGCACGCCAAGCACGTACCGGCATGCACGCTCCACGAATACAGAAAGGTAACACACAAAATACCCCAACGTGCACCACCTGCGTGATAAAGAAGATCAGTGGCGGCTACGCCACTCATTCAAGAGGAAGCCGGAGCGAAATGACTGCGCACCACGAAGCCTGCCCAACACCACGACCGGTTCAAAACGCCTGACCCCAGAATGTGAACGAGCCTAGCGGCACCAAGAAAGCAGAAAGAAAGAAAGAGAAAAATGTACATAAGACACACCAGGCGAGTGACTCGGCAGAAACCACCCCACCATAGACTATCCCCTCTGAACCTCCCCTGCAACCTACAAACGATGCCCGAAGACACTGGCTATGTCCCCCTCCAAACTCCTCTCGCAGCGAGCCCCTCCGTAAATGGCACCTCGATCCAGCACCGCCGCTTATCACTATCTGGCTCGAAAAGCCTGAGCGTACGATCGGGAACAGGTGCTACCCCCCATGCAGCCACCCCGATCGCATCAACCCACCAACCGGGTGAGGGGGAAACTGCACCTACCACAACCAGGTAAGTACTCATCAAAACCTCGCACACGCCCTCCCAACCCAACTAACACCAACCATGCAGCACCAAAGCAGCGGACCCCACACAAGTCCCTGCACCCCCCGCCCCACAGGCTGGCGAGAAGCGCAACAGATCGGAGTCAGTGGCCTCCAGAGCCTCCGACCAAACGGATGGCGCGATTATCCCTGCACCAGCTTTCCACCCAGCCAGCGCTCCTGAGCACCCCCATCCTCTTGAACTGCCCCATGCGGATGCACCGTCCCTATCCACAGAATCCCAAACCCCTGCAGCACCATCCAGGGACAACGGCCCCCACTTCTCGCTCGGGGCCCCACGGACGTGGGGTCCGAGATCGGACGAACCCAGCCACTCGCTGAGCGACTCTCTCAACGCCTCACAACACGCCCCATGGAGAAATGGTATGGCGCTCCCACCGGGCTTCAGCAGAAATACGATGAAGAATCTCGGGCCCGCTACCCACATCGCGCTCACAGGCCCCCAGACCCAAACCAGGGACGCAGGACAGCCCCAAACCCCTAACCCTAGCCCACCTACGCATGAGCACCCCATCCAACCCCCCTCAACGCACTCTCTGCTTGGCGAGAACGCCGCATCCCCTGAGATGGACTCACCGAGCACGATCACACAAGATAGCCCGGGCCGCCTGTACGAGAACCTGTACATCGACCCCCAATCCGGGCTAGAATACGTGAGGATGGAACCGAACGAGAAACCACACGAGGAAGAGCACTACTTCTCTCCCCTCCCCCCTCCACCCAGACCACAACTGGGGAACGTCGACAGCTACCTGATGAACCTAGCGACCTCGAACAACCGCCGACGTCAACGCGAGGCCGAAGCTGCTACGCCAGCGCCCCCCCCAGTGGTCCCGGGAACTATGCGCACAGTCGCGAGACCTGAGGCGGGCTGGCCCCAAATCCATGGATCCAGCCCCGGCTACCTATGGGACGGTATAGCTGAGGACCAGATGGGCCAATGGCTTGCCGACCGCAAGCCGAATGTCCTAGTACAAGCGCACGGCAAAAACTCCTGGGATGCCGAAGCAGGGCAGACGGCAGACGACATCGCCGGCATTCTAAAAACCATCTATAACATTGAGACTATATCAGTTGCACCGGGGAACGAGCAGCTCGACGAGGACGGAGAATCAAGGAACAAGAACAAGAATGATCCCCCCCATACTTTCCTTGTCCAGGATATATCCGCTGCACTTGCGGACCGACTTATCGCGACCACCTGCATCGCAACGCCGACGCTACAACTCATGCTCTACCCACTGCGCTTCCTCGGACCCCAAACCTATATTGGCTCCCTCTCTGGCCTAGTAGCGACGAACCTCATCCAAATATCAGACGTGCGCCGAGGGCAACTATGCGATGACATCAGGGATCTCCTCTACAAGCAAGTACACGAGCCGCTCATGGCTTTTGCGTGCCGGGACGTACCCGAGAACGACTTCTCTGACGTCGTCATGGATCCGGACGACGAGGTCAGAATGATCCTCGGAGACCTGGAAATAAAGATCATCAATACCAAAGTCACAGGCTCCCGCCAAGCCGCAAACGTCAACATGTACATCCCCCTCGAATACGAGGACGACACGCTCAGGGAAAACATCCTTAACGCACTCGGGAAAGTCAAATTCAGAACGGCGCATTTCGGGACGGGCACCTACCACGCCGGGTGGAAGTGCACTGGATGCAGAGGTACCGATCACCCCACAGGCTTATGCCCATACCGCGAGGTTCCCAACTGGACCCTGGTGACGAACATAGCACCTGCTGCTACAGGCCCGCCCGCAACCCAAAGCTCACAAACGAGGGGAACATCGAGAGGACTAGGGAGGGGCGGCTATTCGACGAGAGGAGGCAGGGGCTCGAACGGGTCCCGAGGCAACTCAAGAGGACGCGGCCAGTAGAGATACCCGCATATGCATACGCAATCGAACTCACACAGAGATCGGACTCACACACGTCTTAGTATATGGCAACTACAGCCCGAGAACCTGTTTATAAAAATTAGCCAATATCACAATAAAACAAAGCGGTTCTGCCACGCACACAAACAAAGGACCACACTCAAAAATAAAATAAGAAGTTCCCATATATAAGGACAAACGAGACATAGCAGTGGTGTAGGACGGTTACAAAGCCCAAATATACTGACATCGCGCCCAAGGGCAACATGGACAGGAAAGCTGAAGTAACCAGGAGTGAGTGACGCTCACGACGAAACAAGAACGGTATCGGCGATACCGTCTAAACAAGTACAGCATGACAACAATAAACCCCAAAAGTCAAGCATGGTTTGTCGTATTGAATTGCAGTACCGCCAAAGCTATGGCAGCCTAGCTATATAGATGCCCCCACCCTACGGTATGATTGGACCCTGGGTAGGTAACGGTCAATCCCCACTACAAATAAACACGAGCCCTCATTGATAAGACCCAAAAGACGCACGGATGACAACGAGGACAGCATAAGGTTAAACCTCGCCGAGAAAATAGGACGAGGGGCGCAGCCCACTACCCCGACACCCGATGAAAGTCACGGCGAGATTGGAGAGGGACCCCTGGACACACAACAGGTCCAAAACACAAGCAAAACACAGGCACAAAACCAGAGCCGACAGGGAACACCACCCAGCACGGGTAGAACCCCCGACCAAGCGAAAGCAAGAAGCGCAAGGAGAAAGAGACTGAGAACCAAAAAAGCAGGCGAAAAACGATCAAGAGGTTCGATTAAGATAGCAACACTCAACATGAATGGAAAAGGCACCTTGATAGATGATACTGAAGACAATAAATGGCTACACGTAAACCAAGTAATGAGAGAACTAAAAATAGGAGTACTAGCAGTACAAGAGGCGCACCTAACACCCGAATTCGTCGAACAGATAGGCGACCTTTTCCAGAGAAGACTGCACATAATCTGGTCACAAGGAGAAAACAAGAATGCAGCAGGAGTCGCTTTCGTAGTCAACAAGGAATTAGCAGAAATAGACAAGATAAAACTCACAGAAATCATACCGGGAAGAGCGGCGATGATCACGATGCCGTGGAACCACGACAACACAATACGGATACTGAATATATACGCACCAAATGACCAAGGCGACAGCGGTATCTTCTGGAACGACATACAGAGCGAAATGGAAAGAGAAAAAATACACTCACCAGACATCATGATGGGTGATTTTAACACAGTCGAGGACTCGATAGATAGATTGCCGAACAAATCAGACCCAGCAGGTACAACTGCATCACTGAGAGGACTGCGAGTAAAAATGGGGTTAATAGACGGATGGCGAACGACGAACCCGACTGAAAAGGAATATACTCACTACTCCAAATCCCATAACACACTCTCGCGACTAGACAGAATATACTCGACCAAAGCAATGCATGACACTGCCTCGGACTGGGAAATAGGGAAACCGGCCATCAAAACAGACCACAAGATGGCTTCGGTAAGAATAACAAACCCAAGCCTACCACACATAGGCAGAGGGAGATGGTCGATGCCGATCCACCTCCTAAAAAATAAAAAATTCCTGGATATGACCCAAGAAATGGGTCTCAAGCTCCAAAACGACATGAGAAATATAAACGAAAGATCAGAAGAAATAAACGTACAGCACATGTTTGAATCATTCAAAACGGACCTAGCAAAAAGAGCGAGAAACATAGCGAAAGCCATTACACCCCAGATAAACAAAGATATCGAGAAACTGGAAGAAGACGTACAAATGGCAGTAAACAGAGAAGACAAGAGCGAAAAAGACACGGTAACAGAGGCAGGAATCCTAGAGCGCCGATTAGATGAGCTCAAAAGAGGCAAGCACGCAGCATCCAGGATGACAGTAAAAGTAAAAGACAAGATCTTTGGTGAAACCGTGAGCACCGAATGGACCAGTGCAAATAAAGACAGGAAACCACGCGATGTGATATACTCACTAAAGGACTCTGAACGCCAGCAGCAGGCATACGTCAGTAGCACGAAGAAAATGGCAGCAATAGCCCGACAACACCATCACAACCTACTGAAAAATGGGATAAGCGATGAGGAAACAGACAGACAAGGAAAAATAGACAACGTACTACACGCTATAACAGTAGAGCAAAGGTTGCCAGAGGACGACAAAGAAAAACTGGCAGAGCAAGTCACGTACGAAGAAATATCAATAGCACTCCACCGAAGTGAAAATGGCAAATCGACTGGATTAAATGGAATCCCATATGAGCTATGGAAGAAGCTAAATGAAATAAACATAACAATGTCAAAAATGGCGCCAACAGAACCGTCATTCGATGTGATACGCACCCTGCAAAAAGTATATAACGACATAGAAAGCCACGGAATGGCGAGGGGCACAAACTTCGCGGCTGGATGGATGTGCCCTGTCTACAAAAAAAAAGACAAAAGAGAAATAGAAAACTATCGGCCACTCACGATGCTGAACACTGACTATAAAATCTTCACCAAAGCACTTGCATCGAAAACTAGCAAAATAATACATAAAATAGTACACAAAGCACAGGCAGGTTTCATACCTGAGAGAAGCATCGCCGACCAAATAAAACTAGAAACCACCATGCTCAACTATTGCGAAGCAACAGAGGAAAATGGCATGATCATCCACCTCGACCAAGAAAAAGCCTATGACAAAGTAAGGCATGACTACCTCTGGGCGACAATGAGGAAGTACAACATACCGGAAAGCATGATCAACACAGCTAGATCGCTGTACGAAGGAGCAAAGACCCAGGTAATGATAAACGGAGTCCTCAGCGAAAGCTTCGAAGTCTCGAGAGGAGTAAGGCAAGGCGACCCATGGTCGTGCCTGCTCTTCGACATCGCTATAGAACCGCTATCAAATGCCCTAAGAAAGTCAAACAAACTAGCAGGATTCAACATACCAGGAACAACCGAAAAGCTGAAAACCACCCTCTTTGCGGACGACACGACAATGTACATGAACGAGTACGACAGCTACGAGGACCTTGAAGAGGTACTAGAAACGTGGTGTGAAGCATCAGGAGCCCGATTCAATATGGAAAAGACTGAAATCATACCCATCGGAACAAAGGAACACCGGAGCTTCATGATAAATGAGCGCACAAACCATAGAGAAAATAAAAAGCTGCCGGAAGGCATTCACATAGCACTAGATGGAGAGCCAGTGCGCTCACTGGGCGCCTGGGTCGGAAACCTGACAAACGAAGTAAACATATGGTCAAAAACAATGGAAAAAGTACAAAACACATTAAACAGATGGAAAAGAGGTCATCCGACCATGAAAGGCAAAAAGCATGTGGTCCAAATGATGGTCGGAGGCCAAACCCAGTACCTGGCGAACGTACAAGGTACGCCAGATGCGATAGAGAAAGAACTAGTTAAAATGATAAGAAACTTTGCGTGGGACGACAAGAGAGCGTCAATCAGCCTACCGACCCTATACCAACCCATCGAAAAAGGAGGTCTAGGATTCCTAGACATAGAAGCGAGAAACGATGCCATCAGCATCATGTGGATAAAAAAATACCTGGCGATAGGACCGGACAGACCCATGTGGGCCTTCGCAGCAGACGTGCTAATCCAGAAATCTATACCAATCTCGGGGAGAAAGTATGACGACAGACTCACAAGTGAACAAAACCCCTTCTTCCAAGACTGGACGCCCGCACTGTATGCGGGATCGAAGCTACCAAAAGACCTGAAGAAAATACTACAGGATGCAAAAAAATACAACGTCAATGTGGAAGCAATACGAATATCGGAGAAAGCAAAGAAAGAATTACCAGGCTGGTATCACATGGGATCCGAAGCGCACCCAGTAGGATTATTTAGAAGGAAAACAACTGAATGCCTAATTGAAGAACATAAAATGAGATCAGTAAACGATATAGTACAAGCAACCAGACGTACGAGAGACATCTTCATGAGGCCTCGACACACGCAATCAAATGACTGTGAATGCAACCCATGCAAGGCCGATAGGGAAAAGGGATGTGACACACCGCATGCATGCTGCGAAGAAGCGCTAAACATGTTGAACAGAATGAAGCCGAAATACCACCCACTCAATAGACCAGAGATGGACAACCTATCACTAACAAAGTCAAGATTAGAAGCAAACAAAATAGCGAGAGAGGAAGACGACTATGTCACCTTCAACCCATCAATCAAACGCGAAGACGACCTGGCACACATCATAAGAGCCTTCACTGACCCAAAGGCTCTATGTGCCGACCCAGCATATAGAATAAATAGAAAGAACGTACCTCAACCAAAGAAAGTAATAGCGTACACAGACGGTTCGTGCCTAGACTGCGGACACGAAGAGGCACGAACAGGAAGCGGAGCCTGGTTCAATGAATCAGAAACCGCGAGAGAAAACATATCAGTAAGAGTCCCGGGGGACGAACAAACCAATAACGTAGGAGAATTAGTAGGCTTCCTGAAAGCTATACAATCTGTGTCAATGATCACCCCGATAGATAACACAACCGACTCGACATATGTAATGAATGGACTCACCATATATCTCCAAGCCTGGGAAGAAAGAGGCTGGATCGGAGTCAAAAATAAAGAGATATGGAAAGCAACAATCGCCCACCTACGAGCAAGAGGAGCACCAACCAGAATTAGATGGATCAAAGGCCACTCAGGCAACGAAGGAAATGAGGGAGCAGACGAACTCGCAGGAGCAGGGGCGCTAAAAGATGAATGTGACGTGATCGACCTAACAATAAACCCTAAGTTCAACCTCACCGGAGCGCAACTCTCAAAAATAACACAAGCAATCGCCTATGCAGGCATACGAGAACGAAAAAAGGACCCCAACTCGAAAATAGGAGCAGTAATAAGACTGGACATGACCAGACACGCAGTGAGGGAGATAACAGGTAAAACACCGCTAGACCACAGAATATGGAAATCACTGCAACACGATGACTTCCAAAGGACAATAAGGGTCTTTTTCTGGAAGACTATGCACCGTGCAGAGAAAACAGGCGAGTTCTGGGAGAAAATAGAGAACAGAGAAGAAAATGCTCACTGCAGAGTGCCAAACTGCGAAAAAGCATGCGAAAGCATGGACCACATCCTAACTGAATGCACAACCCCGGAAGTTAAAATCATATGGAGCCTAGCTGAAAAGCTGTGGAGGAAAAAGATGCCTACCTGGCCAAAAATATACTGTGCAGGAGCAGTAATGGCGTGCGCTCTAGCAGACTTCAGAACACCGGAAGGAGACAAGCTCACAGGAGCAAACCGACTATATAGGATAATAGTCTCAGAATCAGCGTGGCTGATATGGAAACTAAGGTGCAGAAGATTGTTTGACCCAGACGCCGCAAAAGACGTGATCACAGAGAGAGAGATTCACAACAGATGGGTAAAAGTCATTAACCTAAGATTAGACCTTGATCGAGCCATGACAAATCCAAAGTACGAGAGAAAAGCGATCTCAAGAGCTAAGGTACTCCAGACCTGGAGAGGCACAATCAACGATGGGAAAAACCTCCCATCTGACTGGACGAGATCGAAAGATGTATGCATAAGCATCAAAAGGATGGAGCCGAAAGGGAAAGGGTAGCCGCATCACGGCACAAAGAAACTAATCGGCGAAACAAGACGGGAACTATTAAAATGAATTGGAAAATCGAATCGGAGTTTAGTGGGTATTAAGCGTATCGAGTCACATGCACAGGGCGGAACAAACTGCCCCCCTGAAGCAAGTAACAATGACATACGCTCGGAGCCCCACACTACCTATCAGAAAGATGGGTGTATGGAAATGTATTCTTCGCTGCAGCTTCACTTTAACGAGAGGAATAAGCCCCCCTCAAATAGCATTAAGCCTATGTCTGAGCCTGCCTGTGGCGGCTGCGACAAAGTGTGCTCCTCAAATGATTGGCAGCATCGTTTATGCATCGTGGTGAGTTGCTACATACACATTTATTAGACAAGATATTCGCGCATTTGAAGCTCGTAGCGAGCATCGGTGCGCACAGTGAATCGTCAGCAGGGGAATATCCGGGTCCATCGTGGACCATGACGGAGTCGGCTTGAATGGATGCGGAAGGTTGTCGGAGCGAGATGCATCTATATATAGACACCCAATGGGTTATGCGTAGTGTTGCCGCAGATTGAAGTCGATCCACAGTACACTTCACTTCACTTTAACGGAGTTTGAAATAATCAGACTTCACAGCGGCTAAAGTCGGCTGTGAAGTCGCTGTGAAGTTGTAGCGCCGGGGTGTGAAAACGTCCTTCATTTAGTAATACTACCCGTTGTAGCCAGTTCCTGCACTGCATCATCGTCATTGGTGCTGGTCGCGCCACTTCTGAGATCCCGCCGTGCACATCCCGCCTACAATCGGTGACTAGTACTGCGCAGCTCGTCACCGGAGACACTGACGTTGAATATTACCTACCTGACCGGCACTTGCAATGTCCAGCAACACCGCAATGTCCTCGAATCACAGCTATAAATTAGCCTTACACCTGGGAAACATCAGCAATCCACCTGCTTTTTACCCGCACTCGCTGTCCTCAAAGCTCTGATATTGAATGTCTGGCAATAATGATGTGTATCTATGCTCTCAATGTGAACTTGTCGTGCTCGTTGTTATGTGGCGTTCGTCTCGAAACAGTAATTATCACCCCATTTGGGTGGTGACAACTTCACAGCGCTTCACAGTACACTTTGCTCCACTGTGAAGTTGTTAAAGTGTCCATTTTGGGCGCTGTGAAGTCACTTCACTTCAATCTGCGGCAACACTAGTTATGCGATCTCGTTCGAATACGGGTCCTTCCGGTATGTTCTTACAGCAAACTTGAGATCTCAAGAATTAGGATTGCACGGATGGGTAAACCAGGACGTACCTCCCAGGTTCAAGTTCCGTGCGGGTCGCCCCATAGACTTATATAAAGCCGCAAAAAGGAGATACATGCGCATGTGGTACACTGATCAGGAGCTGATGACAGTGACTGAGTGCCTGGCCGCAGCTCAGAGCTGTAAACGAAGGCAGTGTAAAACACCCGCTCTCCCTCAATACGACCACAATCACGATCAGGATTGCAGGATCGATGCATACAAATACCCCGGAGTCTCTCATTATTCCTCCTGAATCCTGAGGCATGGACTCCCAAGTAACTCTCGTCAACCCCTCCCCGTCGGTTTCCCTGGTCTTCGATTCGTATAGCATACGCAATGCGCACATCGCCCTCTCCACCGACCCGTTTCACGTTCTATACAGCATCCACACCGCACAGCCGAAACCTGCAGCTGATAGTGCATCGTACATCCGCACGGGCGAGCGCACACTAGCGGCCATTCAGCAAAATGAGGTGCTGCCTGACAAAGTAACGTTCTACGCGCCTGATGGAGCGAAGGCGAAGGTTTCGGTAAATAAATGGCTGAAGAAAGGGACGTTGTCGGACAACTAGTAAGTCTATCCTATCGCTGCGAACAGTAGGCTCGGCTGAGGTATCTATTCAAGTCCCGTGCGGTTCATGATATTCGATGGCTCTTCGTACTACTGGAAATCGGACAAGAACTTCCGTCTTGCAGTGCGTCTTTCTCTTATTTTCCGTCACTATTACATGCTGATGGGTCCGTCCGAACAGCTGTACAACTCAAACGATCACCAATACCCAATCGCGACGTACGCTGCCGCCGCTCCCGTCGCTATCGTAATTCTCGCAGAGCACAAGATGCTGCTCGCCCACGCCCCTGAGGTTTTGGCAGCATTTATTATCCAGGAGAGCAAGATGCGGCAAGGGGAGAAGTTCCGCGAGGTGGCGGTTGGAATGGCCCAGATGGAGGCTGTAGGGCAATCTCTCTATTCAACACCTTCAGGCAACGTGATGAGTTAAAAAGTATGTCTCCAATGTATTTAGGAAGTTATTAGTGATATTTAATTCAGTGTTTCCCATCATCACCGTGACTCTTTCGTGAAACTAGGCTAGTTATGTAGCACCTGCTTTCGCTTCCGACTTGTGACTGCTCCTCTGACAAGACTCATAATATGTGAGCAATTGGAGTTCGCAATGGCATTCAGCATGAAGTGATCGCGACTTTCCATCTGTCGGCCCTGTGGTCATAACTTATGCATCCACAAGACAGAACTATTCACAATATCTGGGCGTAGAGACCAGAACATTCTCGTTGGTTTCACGTATAATATACAATTAGTCTCTGGTAAGCGTATTTCTATCTTCAGCGCCCACCGCATCTACTCGTCTCGTAACATTTCCCGACATGCTTCAGATCAGTGTCCAGTCCATTGTCCTGCTCGGTTAGAAAGCTTGAACATATCCACTGTAGCATTTTGAAAACACATTTATCGCCGTAGTTCCCGCTCTCATCCCATACTGTGCGTGTTTAAATATGCACGGACAAACGAACTTGAAGCGACTGTCTGTGATCGGTGGGCTAGTCGCGACTCGCTACTGCCCTCGCCAACACCCAATTCCGCCTTCACGGCGGAGATTGCTGTGTTCAGTGTTCATTTTGCTTCATGATTTCATCAGTTTTCGGACGGGAATGCTTTCATACGGGATCTATCTGCTTTGATGTTGGTACGTCTATGTGAGCTGCAATGGAGTCTGAAGCTAACTTTGAGTCACCTCTGCGTCTTTGGCTCTAGGTAACTGCATTTCTAAATTACTGCGGCAATTTCCTCCTGCTGTCGAGACATTCAATTTTACCGAGTGTGGATGGGGATATTTATCACGTCCGGATAAGCCTCCTTCGAATAGCACGAGCAATGCCATGGTTATAGGACTGCAAGCACAAAGAAAGTAGTCCATTCAGACATCCGCCCCGAATCATTTTAGAAAAATGTCGCATGTGTGGTTTTTAAGTTTAGCACCCAGGATGGCGACAGTGGCATGCCAAGGCCTGAGAGACATGAAATCTCGTCCAAGAGGGCATCGAAACTTGGAAGCCCAGTCAAGGTTGAAGGTCACCATC
>KV417525.1:58954-97568 GCA_001630335.1 Athelia psychrophila | reverse complement strand
CATCTCCCCCCCCCCTCTTCCCCCGACGTCAACCGCGGGGCTAGAACCCTCCACCTCTCTGCTCCCTGATCGACACGTTCGTCGCACCCCTTCTCCTACCCCCCCCCCTACCCCACCCCCCCATGTTCTAGCAAAAAAAGTCTCCTTTTTACACGCCGCGACTCTTCCCGAGCTAGAGCTGTTCAAAATCTGGCTAAAAATATAAAGTTTCACGCGATCTCCAGAGTCTCGCAACGTCCAAACTAATTCACTTCAGAGGTTCTGAGCCTCGATTCGCAACACCTCTAACGTTAAAACCAACACCTACCCTGCTAACATATCTCTCCATTCACTTCAGAGGTTCTGAGCCTCGATTCGCAACACCTCTAACGTTAAAACCAACACCTACCCTGCTATCGACGGAGTCCGTGTTGGTGATTTCAACTCGCAACACTCACCGCTAGATCTATCTCATATACACCTACACGGTCCGTCACTATCCCAGTCCTCCTTTGGACCTTTGCGCTTAAAGGAGTTTGTCTACTAGCCTGCCTATGTTATCTACGGGTCCTGAAATGATAGATATCATAGAACTAGAACTTGTAAACTTGCAGTCCTTGATGGTGTGCGTGAGAAGTTGCGGGGAAGAGAAGTCTTAAAAGTAGCATAAGTAACCTATAGTTTATTTTAACGGTTACGCAGTTCTACGTTTCACTCGAAGAGGACATGTGTAGACGACTCCAGTCGACTACTAAACGCACGAGGAAGCGTAACGTCTGTGTTCGAATAACTTACACGTCATGCAGGTGTCTCGGGCTCGAACGTCGATTCGCGACTCCGTAGAAGCATAATTGGACGTGGACGTCTTGTGACGCACGTGCCAATTTCTCAGCCTATCACTGTGTTTTAACAGGTCCACAAGGTTGACGTTCAACACTCGTGGAACATTTACGATGGAATAACAAAAATTGGCTAGGAAGAGGGAAGATCTTGGGCTATGACGCACTCGGGGAAGTGAAGATGGGACGCAAAGTTTAGGTGACTTATAGCGAAAGGCACTACAAAATCTCATCTTCAACAGCATTCACTTGGTATGTAGACCAGTGTACCAATGACAAGAATAGCTACGCCACGTTAGGAAAAGAGGTCTTGCGCGAGTAACCCCTGCGGTGTTCGCACAGACGTTACTTTGGTGTTGCTCGACCTTCCCACAGCAACGTTACTGTCGACACCTAGCGCAGAGATTTTCGCCAGCACGGTATAGGTAGGGATACCGTTTATAGTTTGGCAACAACGTTCTTAAGCAGCTCTCGATGGCCCGCGAGAACTTGTACTGATACAAGTTACGGAAGCCAACCTGACGAGGGGTGGAGGGCGTATGAAGGACACCCGGTTTTACGAAGACACTGCGAGCAGTCCTTTCGTTTCAGGAAAAGTAGTGGGAGGTTCGACACGGTTTCGATAGTGAGCGGTGGTTTCCTGCACGTCGTAAGGATCAGTTCCTGCGTCTTCGAGAATGATAGGGACGTAAGGCCCTTCGAAGACTTTTGTCCTTGGTAGCAGACATAGTAGGACCGTTATACCGGGTAAACCTGTGGAAGCTAGTGCTATGTCTCCTTCCACTGTCCGGCGCTTACGCTCGGTCGTACACAAAGTATTTCGAGAATAACCTTTCATCACAGCAGTGTTTCCTAAAGGCTTGCAGCCTACTAGGTAACTTGCTGATGAGAAGCGCGACCTTGGGTCTACTAACCGAAGTTGTAGACTTCGTTCTCCACCGCTTCCCCTTTCCTACCCTCGGCGGAATACTAGGTGAGGGTGGTGGATAGTCAGGGGTCTCCTCTAACAATAGGCCCAATCTTCCTACTAAAAACCTACTAAAATAAACATTCCCTAAAACAACACCGACATGTAGCGAAACAGGCCGCGCCACGATGAATATACATCATGACATGGTAATGCTGGAATCCAAGCAGAAAACAGGACTCTCAGAACTTGACTTGGATAAAATACACTGACAGTGCCTTTTAAAGCGGGAGACTTGAATGAGACACTGTATAAAAGCGAGGAGCGGTGGTTTTTCGGCAAACCTAACGATAAAACCCGGATCAAAACTTGGACAAGCTTCAAGCAGGGTCCAGCGTTGGGTTTAACTTGTACACTTGAATGCACACTGGATCCAGTGTCCTTTAGCCGCACTTGGATTCCAGCATTACCATGTCATGACAAGTTAAACGGTGGTCATGGCATATGTTACTGACATACGGCATACATCGAGAGTTATACACATCAGGAGTACTCTAATAATCAAATATTTCACTTTCATATTACACGTGCAGAGTACACACCCATTCTAAAATGTGCCATCGATTATCATGGGTTAGTTACGGGAGGTTTTACAGGCCGACCATTTATGCCCTTGAAGGAATATCCCGGGTTTGAAGCTAGTGGCTGAAGGTGTCTGAACGGCGTGGAGCTTATTTGGCACTTTCTTACTAACAACTGTTGATCTTTCGTTCCAACTGACATTGAAGGTTCGATTACGATCGTCGGCTCTCTGTAAGCGTACCCACGGTCCTCGTACAGGCTCTTTAGATGCTATCGTAAGACCTGTCCGAATTCCATCGACCCTTAATTTAGAACGTAGACTCCTCTGTGTCAGTCTCAATGCGAGTTTGTTGAACGCCCCGAAGATGCTGAACGGAGACATTTATGTTGTGTATTACCTGAGCCCGGTCACTATTGCGACGGATAGACTAGACCCGACACCATTTTGCTAGTCGTCTCGAACTCTCAACTTTCATCGCACATCAGCGTTGTGTGGAAGGCCATTTACTTAAACACGACGGGCTTAAACACGGTTTTTACTGCCCCACCCGATCTATCCGAACCTCCCGCTACTCCTGGACAAGTCACGGTCAGTTTCCGTGTCTTGCGGCTATGATACGCGGCAGACCGGGCCCTTCTTCAAAGAGCCCTTGAAACCATATACACGGTAGTGGCAACAGAACGTGAGGCTTCTTTCGCGAATAGCGGAGCTACCACCCGCTCCAACCTTGCGGCAAGAGCAGTCTTATCCCGTACTATGAGACACGCTTAGGCAAGCGCCGCATCTTTTCTTAAGACAGGCCCCCGCCCAGACGTGCCACGCTCTAATTCGTCCACTCTTTCAGTGCGTGACAAAGAGAAGGGTACTTGTTCAGCCTAGATCGTAGGTTAAACGCAATCAGCACGTTTGATATCTACCTCTTCTACCAAAGAGTGACCACAAATGCGTCAGTCACATCGACGCCATGGCGTAACGATTTTAATACTCTTTAATTAGTTGCCCCTCTGTGCTTCGACTAGTAGTGCGTGGTCGTTCGGTTAGTCCTGGTTTTTACAACGGCAAACGGAACCGTTAGACTTAACGCCACCGGGTAAAACTCCTCAACTTTACTAATCACCAAGGTAGCCCTTGTTTCATGCTTAGCCACATGCGGCACGAAGGCAGGTGAAGCATGAGCAATACCCTTTGATCGTTACAGTGACACATTCATTTTGTAGGTCCTCTGCCTGGTCATGACCATGGAAACAGTTTATAAGGACCTCGAACGGGCTCTTAGTTTCTGTCATCTGGTGGCCAAGCTGACAGGTGCAACGGCTACCTATGGAAGTCAGACGTAACCTTGTACTTTACTTTGCATACTCGGGCGTCAAACTAACTGCGCTGAATGCACCATCCCAGCTGACGCCGTTACCGTCGTTTTCGTTGCTCTTACCGTCGCTCTAGTCCTCGTTGCGGCTCGTAGAGAACGACGCGGGTCTCCTCGACGCAATCCCACCAGTGAGGATCTCTAAACCTACGTGTAAGTCTCCACTTGATGACGACTGTTTTTACGCGAGTGGTAACGCCCCTTATATCGGCATCAACCGGTACTGAATATTATGTGTAAGTTATGGTTACTGTCTTGTTCCAACTACCTTCGAATGACAAGTTAGGACCTGTTGGCGGGGAGACTAGACATGCGGGGCCACGAACCTTCCCCACCCGAACCAGTCCTTATCGGAAGGCAGGCTATCGTTGCTGCCCGCCTTGAAGATCGTCATAGCTGGGATCCGGGTTACCCTCTAACTTCGAGCCCTTGCCTTGTGGTCCGTTCGAAGGCAACTCCTATGGCAAGTGCTCTAAGCGGTTCCATTGTAATCTCGAGGAACCGACGTTCAGAGACAAGTAGCGAACTTAATTGCTTAGCAGACCAGGGCGCCATCTGCGACCCTCCTCTGCCCTCCTTCCTCCTACCAGATCGGGGCGCCACCTGCGGTCCCCTTCTTTTCCCCCTCTTTCTCTTCCCCGAAACCAGAGCGCCTGATACAGCCCTGCTCCATCCCCCTCTCCTTCCTCCCCCAGACTGGGACGCCCACTGCGGCCCCTTCTGCAACCCCTGTTTGATTGATACCGAGATCACCCTTTGTTTCTATTTTTTCTTTGGCCCTTGCGCCGTGCTGCGAACTCCTGTAATTACTACTGAATTCCATCCGGTGCCCTTGTCTGCCACGCGTGTCCCCCTGACCAGTCTTTCGGCACCGTGAAAACTCTGACGTTTGAATATATCTGACCCACGTGGTAATACCTTATACCGTGGGAACTGTGCAGTTGCTCTGTCTGCGCAAACTGTACCGACAACCTGTATTCATATCAGCCTCATGGCCGATAATATGGACACCGAAGTCAACCTGGCGTCCAACGTCGCCGGCGATCAACATGTCACCGCCGTCATTACGCCAGCTACCTCGCCCCTGTCAGACAACATTCCCCTCGATTATGAGCTGGTGGCGCTGCGCCCACGGACACGATCCGCAGTCCCAAAGGCTGACCTCTCGTTTTCTCAAACCGCTGCGTCAACTTCGCAGCCTGCTGTACCAAGCTACGACACCACGACGGCTTCGGCGCCTACGTTGGCCGCTGGCTCCACTGAGCTAATCATTGGTGAAGCGGCGAAAGAAGCGGCGAAAGAACCGGCGAAATCTACGGTGCGTTCCATGCAGGGACGATCACATAGATCTGTACAACGGCTTATGGGAGAACAGGCCCCTCCTAAAGGACGGTCGCCCAGGAAGAAAGCTGCTGAGAAGGCCGCGGTACCATCATCCGCCAAAAGCCTGCCTCTTCCCGCTATCCACGCACCTAACCTGTCATCGCCAATCGCTCCGACGGGGAACACCACGATGAGCCGGGAGCTGCAAGCGCTGCGCGTCACTCATGCAGCGCTGAAGTCCTCTGTAGAGCGCCTGGAGAAACGCGTGGCTGACTCCGAGGCGCGTGTCAAAGCCTCTCACCAGGATATGGACAGAGTTGCAAACATTGCGACAGAGAAGCATGCTGCCGAGGTCTCGACTGAGTTCGAGATGCGCGAGCGCCTGCTCAAAGATGCATTCGAGGCACAGGCCCGCCGTTTCGCCGGGATCGAGGATCAGCTGCAAGATCAGCCGGATGGTCTGCAACTGCACGACAACTTTAAATCGCGACTATCAGCAATCGAGACTGCGCACAACGACACTCGCGTCTACCTCATCGACGTCGAGTCGACCATCCTTAGACAACTGAACGGCGAGGTCTTGCGCATCAGTGCCCTGGAACACGCCTCACACGATCATACTGAGCTTAGCGCGAGGATCGACGCCCTTGGGGCACAATTGGCCCCCCTTACTGCAGCTCGCGAGCTCGCGTCGGTGCGTACACAGCTCCCACCGCGCCCTGCGACTGCCGTCGCCCGTCCCGAGCCCAACAACCCACTACCGCATCACTCGTCGTACCCTGCGCCTCCTCATCAGGCCTCGTCGTCATCGCACAACTCACAGTCGGCGTACTCTGCGCCTCCTCACCAAGCCTCCTCATCGTCGTCGCACCAGCCACAGTATGCATCATCGTCGCAGATCCGGGGTGGTTCGAACCGCCCCGCGAAACGTGCCAACAACGGGCCCGCTCAGGACACTCGGAAGCGCTCCCGGTTGGAGGATGCATCTCCTGTGGCGAGCCCAAACGACGAAGGCATGGTGCAGGTCACGGAAAAAGTCATGGACCACATGCGTGGTGTGGCTGCTTACTTCTCCACTGTTGAGAAACCAAAAAATTAGTACGGGTCGGCCCTGCTGTACACTCTCGATATGATATAACCCACGCTCTTTATGACCTGTCCTTACCTGCCCCCCTTGTGTTAAACGACTCCTTGCTTACTGTGTCTACAACTTCGGATAGCTCTTATGTATCTATTTGTTCAAATGCACCTGTTTCAGCTGTCTCCAAAACACTGCGTGTTATATCCTGGAATGTACACGGCAAACTTGCCGTTCAGTTGACCGACCCTGAATTTGTTTCTTTTCTCTTCCGTCATGACATATGTCTCATTCAAGAGACACACCTGCTGCCGGGCCAGGAGGACTCGCTAGCTCTACCTAAGGAGTTCTCGATTATATGCAAAAGCCGGCCGGCCCGGGATGACTATGGTCGACCTGGAGGTGGTGTCGCTGTTATATTCCGTTCCTCGTTGGAAGCAAAAGCCTGTCCGAACTTAACCAATGATTGCCCCGATTTGCTAGTCGTGGAGATTCTCAACCTACGGATTCTGTGTGCATATGTTCCCCCTGACAGCTCCCCGTGGTGGAAATGGACGTCTACGGACCCGTGGCTGAAATTTGCGGATGTTGTCACACTATGCTCGCAATCTGATGACTTCGAAACTGTTATCGTGGGTGATATAAATGCGAGAACTGCTCAGCTACAGAGTGACTGCACTCCACCGATCCCTCGCCTCTCCGAAGATGATGTCCGGACTACGAGGGGGGGTGCCCTCATTGACTTATGCTCTCGGTGTAACTTATACATTGTAAATGGCACAGCTACTGAGCTGGTCTCTCCTGGTCAATTAACCTCGTGGCAGGAAAAGGGTGAATCAGTGATTGACTATGCTATTTGTCAAACATCGGTTTCTGGCCGGGCTACAACATTAGCAGTGGCTGAAGAGGGTCTGGGGTACTCTGACCACTGTGCACTCTTGATCACACTACAAGCTCTTGCGCCTGTGGATGCCACACCAGTCCTGGAATGCTCCAGCTTGGCTGCTCGATCAAGGCCTAATGCTGTTGGAAAAGTGCCATCGGAACTTGATGCACTCCTCGCGGAGGTCCTCGAGTCAAGCACGTCACATGAGGACGCAATTACTTTGCTCTATGGAACTGCCCACGAGAGTACTATCTCTAGATGTGTGTACACGGATGGCTCCTGTCTGCAACCAAACACCGCACAAGCACAAGCCGGAGCTGGAATTTTCTGGACTAAAAATGATGCACAAAATGCGGCTGTGCGCTTGCCTGGCCTCGCAACTAACAATCGTGCGGAACTTTACGGGGTGCTCTGGGTGATTACTCAATCACCTGCTACATGGATACTTTATATTTACACGGATTCTATGTATGCCATTCACTCTGTGTGCCACTGGGCCCCCTCACGTGCTGCAAGGGGCTGGAAATGCAAAAATGCGGATATCCTACAGGACATTGTTCAAGCCCTTCGCAATCGACATGCTGCTGTGCATATGATCTGGGTTGAAGGCCACTCTGGCAACATGAGCAATGATGCTGCTGACAGGCTGGCGAAGGAGGGCGCATTAAAACTGCCCTACTTCACAGATTATTTCTGTCCACCATACCGAACTGTTGCACCGTCCAAAAAACCTGCTCTGTCACTTCTCAAGGTCTCAACAGACTTGCCACCGATCCCAGTGCCAAAGGCAGTTGAAACAGAGGAGGAGTTGCCTCTTATTACTCAAAATGCGTCCAGGGCTCATCGAGGACGCACTAAGATTGATAGAATGCAACGTGACAACTTGCAAGCTCTGGTATCGTGTCGGAATGACCTGCGGTTTTGGAAACAAATCCGGAATTGGCTGGACCCAAAAAAGCGTCCTCTAGCAGTCTCGGTTGAGCAGCTACAGGTAGCATTTAACATTCGGATGAACCCTCCTAAGGTTTTTCCTACTGGTTGGGACAAGGCACTACATTCACGTATGGCTTGTCTGAGTTCACTTATTCCGTCAACTACAACAGACCAAACACCTGGACAGCACTTTGCACGACCAATTTCTCTGGGAGACATTGAGGATGCGAAGCAGCAAATTGCCAAGCACCCTGCAAAATCTGCATGTGGGCCTGATGGGGTTTCTTATACGGACATCGAGGACATACCAAATGAGGATCTGCTCCGACTGTTTCAGGCTTGTTTGGACTCTCGTGACTCACCGGCTGCATGGCTATCTACCAAAATAATTGGTATCCTAAAGCGGGGGAAGCCAGCTGCTGAGCCAAACAGCTATCGACTCATTGCACTGGAAAGCTGCCTCCTAAGAACTCTGACTCTTGTGGTTGCCATGCGTCTTCGACACTGGATGGCTGATGCAGATATAATTCCCCGATCCCAGAATGGCTTTAGGGAAGGTTATCGCACAAATAATAACTCATTCATCTTGCGCTGTGCAATCGATAAAGCTAGAGCGATGGGGAGAACACTCTATATCTGCTTCATTGATTTTTCCAATGCGTTCCCATGGACAGACAGGGCTACCTTGTGGTGGAAGCTGTACCAGAGAGGTTTGGGTGGACCCATGTTTGACTGGCTGCGCACTCTGTATGAAAGTCTTCGCTATAATGTGGACATGGATGATGTGCTATCTGAGGAGTTCGTCTCACTAATTGGGATTCTGACGGGGGATTCTGCATCCCCTGATTTGTGGAATGCCTACTATGGTGATTTCCGACCACCAATGGACCCTGATGATATTATGCTGGGAAAAGAACTTGTCTGCACTATGGAACAAGCTGATGACACTGTTCTGGTCTCCTTGTCGCCAGCAGGGCTGCAGCGAAGGCTTGTGTACACTGAGGGCTACTCTGGGAAAAAGTTCATTGACATCAATGTCCCAAAAACTCGAATAATGGTGGACGGGCCTGTACCAAGTTCAGTCAATGCGGCTACTTTCACATTGAATGGGAAACCCATACAATTCACAAATGAATATACCTATGTTGGGGTGACATTTGCATCTGGGTATCGCAATATATTTGCACGACACTACGAAAAGAAGGCTTCGAGTGCACGAGCGATTGCAAACACCCTGTTTAGTGTTGAAACTTTTGTGGGCTCACTCCCACCGCTACAAGGCAAACGACTTTACAACTCACGTGTAGACCCGCATCTAACATGTGCATGTGAGGTTGTACTTGATGTTGATATGAACCTCTTGCTGCCTCTGCAAAAAATCCAACACACATACCTTCAACGTCTCATAGGCCTGAACCCGAAAGCAATGAGGGCTTTCCTATTCTCTGAGACTGGAATTCTGCCGCTTGCATACAGGTGTGTGATCCTTGCATTGAAGTACCTGAGGTACATTTTGTCACTACCCGCCGACCACCTAGCTGCCTGTGCATGGCAGGAATGCCTGGAACTATTCTACATTGGAAAAGCTTGCTGGCTGGGTGACCTGGCAATTATTCTGCGCAGGATGCCATTCAAAACTCCGGTGTTCAACCCTCTGGAATTCTCACAGGACTCAGTTGCAACACTAATTGATGATGTAATAATTGCGGCTGAGGCTCATGTTGATAACCAGATCCGGAACTCATCAAAAGGGATGCTACTTGTTGGCCGTCTGCATCCCGGGGAGGAGGGCTCTCTCGCACACAAGGCCTTGGCTCTCCGCCAATACCTAATGGTACGCATCCCGGAACACCGCAAAGCGCTCGCGGGACTGCTTCTCGCTGATCACCGGCTGGCTGAAGTCCGACAGCGCTACAGTGACACACTTGGCCGGCGGCAGCCGGCTATACCTCGTCAGTGGCGACTCTGCCGGTTCTGTGGACGGGAGGTAGAAGATACACTACATGCACTATTTCTTTGCACGGAGTCTAATGAGCTTGTGATTCTCCGACTCGCATTTTGGGAGTCATGTGGAGCTAAAACCACTACTGTACTGAATGGCCATAGCGCACTGCAAGCCCTACATCACCTCCTGCTGGATGTTACACACGTAAGCACACTTGCTAAATTTGCGTATCAGGTACTCGAAATATATGCAGGTACGGATCTACTATGGCCCGCGGCTCATTTCTATGCTGGTGAAGCCCCTGAGTCATCTGACAGACCGGGGAAGATAGATGCCATGCTATAGTAAAATACTCGGGCAACGGACCCAGATTCTGGATCCTAGTTACCACATCGTGTCTATGATCTGAACTCGAAGCTCGTTGCCCATCTGGATGTCTGTGTCCAGTTGAAATAATTTAGTTCTCCTCCCATGCCGCCCTGGTTAGCTACTCGTCGTCCTGGGGTTTTTTCCGCTTTCCCCAGGATACATCTGGGCTTGGGCTAGTCCCCGTCCGGTCTGCTCCAATGTAATTTGATCTGTTTGTCATGTTATATTATATTGGAGTTGGGCGATCTAGTTGTACAAAGGAAACATGGGATCCGTGGGTAGTATACAGATGTACTTAGCACAGATATAGGGGCGTTCGTTTCGGACCTCACCCTGAATAAAACCCCCACCACCACCTCCGTTCAACTACCGCTCTATCCAGGCTACTTTAACTTACAGGCTTCCAAGCCTCCTGGGTGTTTTTTTTTACATCCCATATACTCACTCACATCCGTATAATCGATTTATGACCCTATCACTGCCTGGCACATCCACATATACTCTATCTAGATCGCCACTCACAACGCTCAACTTTAGTGGTTGTGCCTGAGGCAGCTACGGGCAGCAGCCCTGCTCGCCCGTCGAAGGGGAGACCGCGCCGGACAAAGCGATGTACAGCCACAACAAAATCCCTTACAAATAAAATCATCCAAAAATCATCCTTCTAACCCGGATAACAATCTCCTCTGGGGACTGATAGGTGGTGGGAGTGGATCATAAGGCGGCTCCCATCCTTTCCCCTTCGCCACCTCTTGCTTCAGATGTTGAAGCCAATCATCTGGGTTCCAGCGCGAAGAGTAGTCGTTCAATGGATCATCCGACGTTCGGAAATCCTTTGTGACGACACTACTTTCCAATAAGAGCTTTATGAAACACATGCTGGCTCGCATTCGCGGCCTGTCACCTTCCTCTGTATCGTGATCGAAGGTGTCCAAATGGGCCATATTGCCAGGATGATACAGACGATGGTTCCTGTTTTCAGAAGCTTCCCGGAATGCAGGGATAGTAAGAGCTTCTGCGTCCTTGACTAGGAATGCTGCACGTCCTTTGGTGGCGAGTGATAGCTTTGGCACAGCTTGGAGGGTGATGAAAAGGACTTTGCTTTCCTGACGAGCGTCACAGAAGCATTTTGGCCCACAGGAAGTATGCGGGAGGTGGGGAGCAGTCCAACCGAAGGCATTGAACATAGTCATGTTCAAGAGCGCCCGGTAGCTCTCGACGAATTCTTGCAACAACGGTTTGATATTTGCCATAGGGATGGATATGGCACGACCGCTTTTAGAGACGCGATCCACAGCTGTCATTGCAACGACACCCTTCCAGCTCGTTGTGGTTTCATTGCAGACACGCTTGTGGCGTCCCCAATGAGCGCGTTCTGGAGAAAAGGATTGCACCGCATCGATAAGAACAGTAACCATGTGACCAGATGTATGGTTCACTTACGACAACTTCTACTCTAAAACATCACGGAAAGCGATATTCAGTGGATTTGAAACGCAGGGTAGAAGTGAAGGGGCTCACGCAGTATCGGGTTCTAGAAGGGAGAAGGATCGGTTAAAAACAATAAGGTAGCATTTACAAGGTGCTCACAACTTGCAGTTGGAACACCTGGACAATTTTGTGTCACTATCCGACTCTTTAACCGTGCACGCAGTGTTCTGCAGGTGCAGGTTAATACGAAGATGCCTCAGCGCTTAGCTGCAAGCTCGGGCTCTGTGGACGTACTGCACATTCAATAAGCTTGTGTCTGCAATGCGAAGGAGCACGCAAATCATCAGCTGACCTCAGCAGATGTGTACAGGAGAAGCTCACTTTGCATCTTGACGCATTGGCAATTTTATTTGATATCCAATGAATACGATGAAAATTCTGAAGAGAAGGGGTGTTGATGAGTGCGTGTGGTAGTTCCTGACGTTCAAATGTTCAAGATCAAGATAGTAAAGTCCTGGGCATCTATTGTATCCGTCCGATCATCTGTTTGAGGAAATTCGCGTTTCCAGGTTTCCTCCGTTCAACTACCGCTCTATCCAGGCTACTTTAACTTACAGGCTTCCAAGCCTCCTGGGTGTGTTTTTTTACATCCCATATACTCACTCACATCCGTATAATCGATTTATGACCCTATCACTGCCTGGCACATCCACATATACTCTATCCAGATCGCCACTCACAACGCTCAACTTTAGTGGTTGTGCCTGAGGCAGCTACGGGCAGCAGCCCTGCTCGCCCGTCGAAGGGGAGATCAAAGGGAAAATATGGGAATATGTTTCTTTACTACGTGCATATATGTCTATGGCTTATCCCACGGCTTGATTCAGTCGCCCCATGACGAGTTTGAGCTCTTCAAAGCTGGCAGTGCCTGTCACTCAGGACTCGAAGCAATGCGGTTAACTGTCGCAGGTCGCCTGGTGGCTCTGCTCCTTGCCTTATCGCTGCGGGCACTCATCGGCCTCGGCAAGAGCATGACAAGAATCTATACACCGACCTTCGGTGACCATGTCGGCCATCGGGCTCGGTGATTGAGCACGTGATGAGTTGACCTCTTTACTGCAAGCACGTACTATTTAAGTGCAAGCTCATTTGAAGTTCACAGCACAATTCCAGATACACTCTTCATTTTAATCAATCCAAACGCTCTCGCATCTCATATTACCATGGCCGACTCGCAGACGCAGACCGTGCACGTATCCCATCTGGGCGGTATCGACGTCGGGTGTGTACTTCCGTCCCAGTGATAATTCGCCATAATATTGACATACCCCAATTCTCGCAGATACAAGCGCTCCCTGCCCCACGACCCGACGAAGCCGACACTCGTGCTCATCAACGCCCTTATGACATCCGCCGATTTTTTCCGCCCTCAGTTCGAAGACCCCACCGTGACCGCCGGTATAAACCTGCTCGCCATCGAGCCTCTGGGCCACGGCAAGACCAGATCCGCAACCGAGCATTTCACGTACTGGGACACCGCGATCATGAGCCTGCAAGTGCTCGAGACGCTGGGGATCACCGAGAAAGTCTTCGTGCTCGGCACCAGCCAGGGCGGGTGGATGGTCGCGCGCATGGCGCTGTTGGCGCCGGACAAGATCGCGGGGGTCATCGCCGTGGGCACCAGCATGGAGGGCGAGACGCAGGGCAGCAGAGACCTCGGCTGCTGGGATATACACGCGGTGGCGGATGGGGTGCTAAGTATGTGGACTACCACACAGCCGACCCCAGAGTTTGAGCTTCCACCGCCATTCGTCGATGCGCTGGTCGCTGGGTTTGGCAGTGACATCGATGAAGCGACGCGGGTGTTTTGGGAGGCGGAGTTCCCGAGGCTGTTTACGGGAGACGACGGGAGGAAGAGGGCGCGGATGGTAATGCTGAATCTGCGGGACAGGGATGGTCTGCACGAACGACTGGTTGACGTCGGGTGCCCGGTGCTCTGGGTGCACGGCACGGAGGATGTAGTGTATGGCGTCAAACACGCAGAGGCGGAGATCAAGCTGTTTGTCAACGCGGAGGCGGCGGATTTGGTGACTGTGGAAGGCGGCCCGCACTTTGTCAGCGCGAGTCACCCGGACGCCGTCAACGCAGCTGTCGTGAAATTTGTGAACAAGTGGGCGGCGAATGGAGGTAGATGATAGTTTGTATTCCAAATTGTAATGAGCGATTGGATGGAACTATACACGTGTTCTGGAAATTCTTCAAGTTGCCGCGCCTGTTTGAAAGCCGCAAAGCAATACGGATATTACGGAATGCTCGTTGAACGTTGAATACTCGTCAAAAGAGATTCAAAGAAATTAAGGAAACCTCCCCTCTTGCCCGAATTATTGTCGGAAATGTGTTGCATCTAAGTCATAGACCTTTCCATCACCTCCCGAGCGACGTGGGGTTTGCCCACCGACACCAGCGCGTGATCACAGTGTACCCAACTCAGCCGATCAAGCACTGATTGGATGCTATCAGCTACCATATAAACTTCTATCCATCCATGAGACCTGCACATTATATTATATTTTTACATTACAAAAGTCATGATATCATGAGGAATATACACTGAGGCGATCAACATACGGCCAAGTCATTGTATACGGTGCTGGTGGCAAATCGAACGGTAGATAAGTGGCACCGCGCCGGGAAAGCAATATACTGCTACAACGAAATCCACGTTCCTTACAAATAAAATCATCCAAAAATCACCCTTCTAACTCGCATTGCGCACTATCATGGGGATTAGGCGGTAGTTTGAATGGATCATAAGGCGGCTCCCATCCTTTCCCCTTCGCTACCTCTTGCTTCAGATGTTGAAGCCAATCATTTGGGTTCCAGCGGGAGGAGTAATCGTTCGACCGATCATCCCACGTGTGGAAACTCTGCAAGATGACAGCACTTTCCAGGATAAACTTCATGATGCACATGCTTTCTCTTGGCATCCGCTTTTGCACGCCGCCAAATTCCTCCGTTTCGGGATCGAAGGTATCCGGGACGTGACCAGGAAGAAACAGACGATGGCGCGTGTTGCAAGAAGCTTCCAGAAATTCAGCGAGATCGAGAGCTTCTGCGTCCTCCACTAGGAACGCTGCACGTCCTTTGGTGGCGAGTGATAGCTTCGGCGCAACTCGGAGGGTGATGAAAAGGATTTTGTGGTCCTGACGAGCTTCGCAGAAACATCTTGGCCCACGGGCAGTATGCGGGAGGTGAGGAGTAGTCCAACCAAAGGCATTGAACATGGATAGGTTTAAGAGCGCGCGGTAGTTCACAAGGAAATCTTCACACAGCGGGCTGATATTTTCCATAGTGATGGATATGACCTGGCCGTTGTCAGAAATGAGGTTCACAGCTGTCTCTGCTGCAACATTCTGCAAGCTCGCTCTGTCTCGCTTGCAGTCTTGCTTGTGGCGTCCCCAATGAGCGCGTTCTGGAGAAACGAGGCATCGCATCGATAAGAACAGCAATCATCCGATCAGAGGTACGTCACTTACGACAACTTTTACTCTAAAATCATCACGGAAGGCGACGGTCAGTGGGTTTGGAACATAACAGACGTGAAGGGGCTCACGCAGTATACGGAACTAGAAGAGAGAAGGGTCGATTAACGGCAATAAAGCAGCCTGATTTACAAGGTGCTTACATCCTGCAGCTGGCACACTTGGAGAATTTTGTGTTTCCATCTGCTTCTCTTTTCCTGCACGCAATGTTCTGCAGGGACAAGTTAATACGTGAATGTCGCAGAATTTTTCTGCAAGCAAGGGCTCTATGGACGTACTTCACATTGGATAAGCTTGTGTCTGCAATGCGATGGAGTTTAAATCATCAGCTGACCTCAGCAGAACTTGTGTACGGGCGAAGCTCACTTTGCATCTTGACGCATTGGAAATGGTATTCAATATTCACCCGCGTAAAGATATTATGAATGGAGACCGAGGTGCTGATAGGTGCGCGTGGTGGTTCCTGACGTTCAATGTTTGAACGTTCGAGATCAAGATAATCAAGTCCTGGGCGTCTATTGTATCCCTTCGATCGAACAGTTTTGACCGTTTGAGGAAATTCGCGTTTTGCGCTTTCCTTGAAGTTACGGCCCTTTATGGCCTTCCGCGGCATCCTGGACGCTTTGTACGCCCCTTGTGCTCACTCATGCCAGTATGAATCGACTTACGATCACATTAGACTGGCTGGCCCGTCCAAATCTAGATCGCCACTTACGACGCTCAACTTCTTTGGTTGTTACCGAGTCAGCCCTCCTCGCCCGTCGAAAGAGGGAACAAACAATATGTGTACCATGTCTCCTTACTACGTGCACATGCGCCTATGATTTATCGCACGGCTTGCTTCAGTCGCCTTATAGCGAGATTGAGCTCTTCAAAGCAGTGCCTGTCCCTGGGTCTGGAGGACTGGAAGCAATGTCGTTGGCTGCCACGGGTCTCCTGGTGGCTTTGCTCTTTGAACCTGTTACCGCTGCGGGCACTCATCGATCATCGGCCTCGGCGAGAGAATGACATGAATCTGATACACCAACCTTCGGCGAGACCATGACGGCCATCGGCCTCGGCGGGTGAGCATGTGATGAGTTGCCATCCTTACTGCAGTCTGCAAGCACATACGCGCATACTACTGAAGTGCCAGCTCATCTAAAGTTCACGTTCCAGTTCCGTTCTTCCTTTCAAATTCAATCCAAACACTTTCGCATTCACATCTCAAATTACAATGGCCGATTCGCAGAAGCAGACCGTGCACGTACCCCATCTGAGCGGGTCGACCCAGCCATCGCCCGCCATAATACTGACATACCCCGATTCCCGATTCCCGCAGATACCGGCGCACCCTGCCACACGACCCGAAGAAGCCGACGCTCATCAACGCCCTCATGACATCCGCCGACTTCCTCCGCCCGTAGTTCGAAGACCTCGCCGTGACCGCGGGCGTGAACCTGCTCGTCATCGAGCCGCTGGGCCACGGCAGGACCGGCTGCGCGAGCGAGCACTTCACGTATTGGGACAGCGCGATCATGAGCCTACAGGTGCTCGACGCGCTAAAGATCACCGAGAAGGCCTTCCCGATTATGACTAACTGGTTCCCTATCACATATGTGTTCCTGACCTGCCGCTGAGGAGCCGACACCGGGTCGCTTTCTCTTCTACCCGTCTTCCCCTCCCATCCTCTTCGTCCTCCTTGCATGATCACCCTATTAGTCTGCACTCTAGCTCGTCCCAGAAACGCATGCCCCCGTCCAGCTCAAATGGAAAGCCGTTCGCCTGCGCACGTCCACGGAAAATGAACGGTTCTTCGCCTCGCTCGACGTCAAGGGCATCAACCTCCTGCGGGGCGTGGTGGTCACCTGTTACAAACCGTTCCGTACGTCTCTTCTCCCCCTTCCCCCTTCCTATAAACGCTCATCCCCCTGTCCCCCTTCTTTCGTCTTCTTCCGCCTTCTTCTTCAGGCTCAACGCTGAACACTGAAAGCTCAACGCTACCTCACCCTCTGCGCTCACCGGCTCGCCACGCCCAGAGTTAATGGCCTACGACCGCATGGCGCGTCTCGGCGCATGGAACGCGCTCCTCCTCGGCATACTCCACCTTGCCTTCTAGACCTTCTAGCTCATCTTCGCGAAACACGGGTTCGGCAAGGAGCAGACAGGGATGACGTGCCTGGGATGGGGTTGGGGATAGTCGGCGCGATATGCTGCGCCGTTTTAAAACCGGTGCGTTTCTTCTCTTCCTTCTTGTCTCCCCTCTGTTTTTTCCTTCCCCTTCCCTGATCTGCGCTTCCTATATTCGCTTCGTTTGAGTATGAGCTAATGATAAGGATAAAGACATAAGCTATTCGGACCGGAAACACTCAAGTTTAACGGCCGCCTGCCGCCGGAGACGAGTCGGCGAGGTCCTTGTTCCCATCGGGCTGTTAGCCCTCGCGTTCAAGACCTACGCGCCCGTGCCGTGGATCGCGTCCATCTCGTGCGTATATCCGTTTTCATCCTGCCTTTCCGCCTTCCCTTCTGTTGAATACGGACAGCCACTGACGAGTGTTTCGTGTTAGGTTCGGTGCAGGCCTGTGCCTCGTCTTCACCTCCGCATTTACGGACTGCGTCGCCGCCTACCGCCCCATGGCCGCCAACTCCGCAGCATGTTCGCGGGCGCGATGTACGGGCGGCTGGGGACGGTGGGGGCAACGGCGCTGTTCGCGGGGTTGACGGCTGTTATGGCGCCTTTGCTGTGAGTCTTCATCCTCTGCCTGTTGTTTATGATGCTAATGATGGCGTGTAGGTCAAGTTTAGGCTCATATTCTATAACTCATAGGTCCGAGGCTCAGGGAGGTGTCGCGGTTCGCGGCGGAGTCGTAGTCGCGACATGTATAAGATGGAAGGGGGAGATGCAAAGTGTCAAAGTACGATATATGCTTGATTTAATGACGTGGATTGGGTTTCATAGGCTTAGAATATATAAACTTTTGTAACTCCATGGTCGGACAGTCGGCGGCTCTGACCTATCACTTGTCTACTCTCGCTCCCATGATTTACATTATTCCAGCTCAGCAGTTCTCGTGCGCGCAGGTTTATGACATGGTCAATGATAGCGATGCACTGATGGACGCTGTGGCGAACAAAACTTGACTTCAATACCAGCGTGTGTTATCCAATTAAAATTCCTCGTTCAGTCCTGCGCTGCTGCTACCCAACAAACTGTGGAGATTTAGCTGCTTCTCAAAAGGATTTACTATATGTGACTCTACTTGGGCTTGTAATTCACAGAGCAGGAAACACAGATTCGCTTGAATCACCCTGGCCACACTTGTACTATGGCCGTTTACATAAACTGGAGTGCGACACCGTGAAACTTCCGAATCGAAAACCGCTGCTGCTGCACCTTTTACTTTCCAACACCACTACCACCGCCTGTGCCCATCATTCTCCTACCCCGTTGCCATATCCCGAGCCGTCCTCCAGTGTACATAATCTTGAACTCCTGTTTCAATATATAACTCTTCGTTCTGGCTGCATTCAGCAATTGGTTCGACTGTCTCGTCCACTATTCTACACTCACCGATTTATCGGCTCAGCGGCAGCACCTGTCATCTCCCATAGGGCCCAGGTTCTGCCCCATTTCTAATCAGCAGTGCTGCAACTGGGTGATGACTCTTATCCCGCGCGAGTTCCAGGGCGGTCCCATCCGATGATTTCGCAAGGACATCAGCACCTCGCTCTAGGAGCATCTCTACAACCACAAGATGTCCATAGGATGACGCGGCATGTAGAGGAGTTCTCTCATACTCTCCTAGTGCATGTATATCTGCGCCCCGGTCCAGGAGCATCTCCACAACCTCGGAATGCCCCCCAGATGATGCGGCATGCAGAGCGGTTTCCTTACCTGGTCCTCGCATATTTACATCCGCACCCCGATCCAGGAGCATCTCCGCAACCTCGGAATGCCCCCCAGACGATGCGGCATGCAGAGCGGATCCCCCATGCCATCCCCCTTGCACATGTATATCTGCACCCCGCTCCAGGAGGATCTTCACAACCTCGGAATGACCCCCCGATGATGCGAAATGCAGAGCGGTTATTCTATGCCGCATTCCCTGCACATGTAAATCCGCGCCTCGATACAACAGTATCTTCACAACCTCGGAATGCCCCCAAAATGATGCGACATGCAGAGCGGTCATCTCCTCAATATCTTGTGCATGGATGTCCACGCCTCGGCCCAGGAGCAACTTCACAACCTCAGAATGCCCCCCAGATGATGCGACATGCAGAGCGGTTCTCCCATCCAGTTCTCGTACATTTATATCTGCACCTCGCTCCAGGAGCATCTTCACAACCTCGGAATGGCCTCCAGATGATGCGGCATGCAGAGCGGGTCTCCTATGCCACCCTCTTTGCACATATAAATCTGCGCCTCGGTCCAGGAGTATCTTCACAACCTCGGAGTGCCCCCCAGATGATGCGACCTGCAGAGCGGTTCTGCCATCCAACTCTCGTACATGTAAATCCGCGCCTCGGTCCAAGAGCATCTCCACAACCTCGGAATGTCCCCCAGATGATGCGGCATGTAGAGCGGTTTCCTTTCCCGGTCCTGATGCATTTACATCCACGCCTCGGTCCAGGAATATCTTCACAACCTCGGAGTGCCCCCCAGATGATGCGACCTGCAGAGCGGTTATCTTATGCCGCCTTCCTTGCACATGTAAATCTGCGCCTCGTTCCAGGAGTATCTTCACAACCTCGGAATGCCCCCCAAATGACGCGACATGCAGAGCGGTTATCTCCTTATTATCTTGGGCGTGGATATCCGCGCCTCGGTCCAGGAGCAACTTCACAACCTCGGAATACCCCCCAGATGATGCGGCATGCAGAGCGGTTCTCCCATCCAATTCTCGTACATTTATATCCGCACCTCGATCCAGGAATATCTTCACAACCTCGGAATGGCCCCCAGATGATGCGGCATGTAGAGCGGTTTCCTTACCCAGTCCTGGTGCATTTACATCCACGCCCCGGTCCAGGAACATCTTCACAGTCTCGGAATGCCCCTTAAATGATGCAACATGCAGAGCAGTTCTCCCATTCGATTCTCGTACATTTATATCTGCACCTCGCTCCAGGAACATCTTCACAACCTCGGAATGCCCCCTAGATGATGCGACATGCAGAGCGGTTCTCCCATCCGATTCTCGTGCATTTATATCCGCGCCTCGGTCCAGGAGCATCTTCACAACCTCGGAATGCCCTCCAGATGATGTGACATGCAGAGCGGTTTTCTCCTCAGAATCTCGCGCATGGATATCCGCACCCTGGTCCAGGAGCATCTGCACAGTCGCAGATTTTCCCAAAGATGCCACGGTATGCAGATTGTACTTCTGGCCATGTGCACCGAGGCTGCTACCATTATCCAGCAGCAGTTTGACAATCTCGGAATTGTCTACATCCAATGCGGCCCGCATAGCGGTCCCATGTGCATCATTGTGGGCACCGTGATCTAGCAGCAGCTTCACGGTCATGGAATGGCCTATATGCGACGCTGCCTGTAAAGCAGTGCCATGCTCTCCGGCCGGTTCGTTTGTATTGGCACTTCTACCGCAACAGAGGAGCAGTCGAATGCTCCTTCCATGGCCTTCACGCAACGCCGCCACTAATGCGCAAACGTAGAAATCCTCTCTTTGTCGATGGCGGTCTTCAATCGTTTCAAGTATTCGATTTTTGACCGTTTCATGTCCTGCCTCCGCAGAGAATTCCAAAGCTTGGGAGAGTGTTTCGGGGGTAAATTCCACACTTCCAGCAATCAAGGCGTTGACCATGTCGTATCGCCCTTCCATCGATGCTTCCGCCAGTGCGGTATGGCCGTATTCATCAATGGCATTTGCGTTTGCGCCTCTTTGTAGCAGCAGCTTGACGGTGTCGAGGTTGTCCATCCGTGACGCTATGTGCAGCGCACTTTCATCCTCTTCTTGCTGCTCATTAACGTTCGCCCCTGCGTCAAGAAGTGCACAGACGATCTCGTTGTGCCCCATCTTTGCTGACGTGTGCAAAGCTGTTACACCGCCCGCGTCAGAGGCGTTGACGTTTGCACCCCGTGCGAGGAGAAGTTTGACCGTGTCAAGATTATTCATCCGCGATGCCCTGTGCAGTGCACTTCCCTCATCTCCGCCTGGATCGTTCACCTGGGCGCCTGCGTCAAGGAGTACGGGAATGATATTGATTTGTCCACGGGAGGAAGCATGCTGCAGTGCCGTACATCCGCCCGCGTCATGAGCGTTCACGTCTGCGCCTTTGTCGAGCAGCAGTCTGATAATATCAATATATCCCTCCAACGACGCCGCACCTAAAGGGCTCTTGCCCTTCTCGCCGTTGATTTTGGCGCCAGCTTGAAGGAGAGTATGGATGATTGTGTAGTGTCTGTGGAATACTGCTTCGTATAATGCGGTACGTCCATCCTTGGTCGCGGTGTTAACGTCTGCTTCATGACCAAGTAGAAGTCTGACGATGTTCTCGTGCCCTCGGAGTGATGCCACATGCAATGCTGTTCGATTCTCTCCTTGGCCTGCATCCACATTTGCGCCTTTATCCAGCAGTAATGTCACTGTGTCTTCGAATGCTGACCTGGACGCTGCTTGCAAAGGCATTCCTCCATTTGTATTCACGTCAAAGCCGTCATATAGAAGCTCCCGTACTGCATTCGTCAGGCCCGCATGAGCAGCATAAACGATGAGCGGATGCATATCCGCGGAAGACCTGGATAGGTTTGTTGATTTCGAGATGGGATCGTACAGGCGTAGCCAATTCCTAAAGCATTCACTTTTTGAGGAGAACAGGCGGTAAATCAATGCATTTAGAAAGCTGGTAGATGCCACCGCAGCTCCGTGGAAATGAGTGATCCAGTGCTCGGCTCCATAGCGCACCAGTGAGAAGCAGTTATCGGTGATCCTAGTCAGAGCCTCGACTGTCTCAAGCAGAAGAAGGTATACGAGACACGTCTGACAAATCATGCCATGTGCGGTATTCTCGTTGAGCGTGTATTGGAGTGCCAACGCCTTGTTCTTGATGCGGTTGGACGTGAGGAAATCTTTGACCGACATATGTGCTAATTTGACGGTGCCTAATGATCATGTTAGACAGCAAACGGATACAGAGAAGGGATTTGGGAACCACCTTTGTATACGCTCACGAAGCCAGAGCATACAGTAAGAATATCTCGCGCATCCATGTAGCGAAGGTCAGGATCGTATGCTGGTATCTCGTCTAACGAGAAATCCACGGCAAGAGCATCAGCCAACTCAGACAGGCTGAGCGGGCGGATAGAGAATGCTAGCCATTCAAGAAGTGTCTTGAGTTCTTCAGGTTTGGAGCACCGGAGAAGAATGGCCTCGTAGGCGTCTTCCAGATCCCTCGGTAAAGATTGCAGCTTGTTCATCAGGTCTTTAGGACGGAGGCAGGTGCTCAGCTCCTGAAGCTGCAGATCCACCCATCGAAACCTGTAGGGGTTTAGGAAAACAGTCATGGCTACTGAGTTTCAATACTCACATCCCCCCTGCGCCTGTGATCAACGCGAGCTTCATCATCGCTCGACGTTCCTCACTCCATTTCTTCATCTGGTCTATCCCCGCTTCCACGTATCGCACAATGTCAGCGCTCTGGACATCTTCTGTGAATATGACTTGTGTGAGGCATTGTAGGGAGTTGAGATGCCTCTCAATTTCGGGCTCCTGGCGGCTAGATAACAGCATATGCAATTTACCCCCTTGCCAGCGCGACATCCGGCCTGCCCAAACCATGAGTTTCTCCTTGTCGCGGCATTCGTCTAGCGCATCGATCACGAGAAATACGTGCTCAAACGCCTCGATGATGCTTTGCAGTACCTTTTCTAGTGAAGTGACCGATGGCTGTTCATAGCCCTTATCGTAGGCGAGCAACAAAGCTCCAGGAAGGCCATCTGTCTGATGCGATAGCTGAAAGATCAGGGACCGGAGCATTTTGTGATGCAAAGCCAGATCAGTTTCCCCGCTCCTGCTGTCGAAAAAGAAGTACGCCGAGCCGTGGTTCGCTTTTTCCTTACAAGAAATCTTAATGTCTGCGATGGCGGTTGAGCTGGGATGTAGCCTGAATTAGCCGTTAATCACTCTTCGCATTGTGGTTATTCACCACATGACGGTTTTACCGCATCCAGCTTCTCATGTGTCAGCAAGTAAATGATAATGCATGCAATGTTTCGACTCACGATCTCCAGAGAGCCATAAAGGTTGATCAGGGTGTGATTTCCAATCAGAGTACACGTTCCCGTTAAGAAACCAAGAACCGGTCTGTGCTAGATGCTTCTCGCGAGCTGCTGTGAAGTTGACAGAGCTGTCTGGAGCGGCTAACCATCGATATATGTGTTTTGCTGAAATAGAAAGACCTCAGTCCCATTGTAGCCAGTAGTCGCAGAAGGAGCACCTTTAGGCCCGCAACCCTCATTTTGATAGGCGTGATAATCGCCAATGATGTTAGTTATCATCGCATTCCCGGATGTACCAGTTGTATTAACCACCTTCATAAGCGGTCATCTCAGAAGGGGCAAGCGAGAGCTATCGATTTATTGCGCACCGTAACAGAAGACTGATGCGGTAAAGATTTCAAGGTGCCATGATCGTCTCGAGCTCTGTTCTCCATTCTTGCCTTACCCTGCAAATCGACCTCACCCATAATCGATTCAGGATATATCTGTTTGCTGACCGACATTTCTGTGTTTCGGACAGACGAGTCAGCGACGATAGCGTAGTTGCTATGGGAAGGAGAGACTGAGGAGAGAGAAAGGCTCATACAACTGTGCCGTCACCTGCCCCTTTCTGGCAGAGTCACAGTAGTGGCGCTCTTTAGTTGAGTCGTGGCCCGTGGGCGTCTATCATTGTATGTCATATGTATTTGATCAAACTTGGTCCGTTTGAGGAAATTCGCGTTTCCAGTTTTCCTCCTCCGTTCAACAGTCAATTACATAAGTACCTCTCCATCCGGGCTACTTTAAGTGACGGCCTTCCGAGGCATCCTGGATGTTCATACATCATGTACTCACCCATGCCCGCATAAATCGATTTATGACCGTATCAGACTGCCTGGCACCCCATATCTAGATCCGAGCTACTGACAAAGCTCAATTTCAGTGGTTGTTTGGTAGTTGTTACGAGTCAGCAGCCTGGCCTGCTTGCCCGTCGAAGAGGAGATCAAGGAAACAAGATGTGAACATGTCTCTTTGCTACGTGCATATGCCCCTATAGATCGACGTCGGGTGTGTACTACTTTAATTCGACAGATCCGCCATAATACTGACAATACCCCGATTCTCACAGATACCGGCGCACCCTGCCGCACGACCCGACGAAGCCTACGCTCGTGCTCATCAACGCCCTCATGACATCCACCGACTTCCTCCGCCCGCAGTTCGACGACCCCGCCGTGACTGCCGGTATAAGCCTGCTCGCCATCGAGCCCCTGGGCCACGGAAGGACCAGATCTGCGACCGTGCACTTCACGTACGACATCAAATGCCCGGTGCTCTGGATTCACGGCACGGAAGATGTGGCGTATGGCGTCAAACACGCGGAGAGGTACATGCTGCTTCTGTATAGGTGCGTAGCTTACAGAGAGAGGGAGCGAGATAGCCGTCGTCTGGGTGCCTTGCGCATTATACAGGTATCCCGTACGATTCGGCCCATGCCTACGTACGAATGCCTTGTTTAATGCGGTCTCACAGCTATTATTCTCGTCGAGAAGTGAATCGGTTTTTACCCCCACGCTAGCTGGTCCCAGTTGAGACTCGTGATTACAATCCTCCACTGTCTTGTTTTTCTGCCAGCCAATTCTTTTCCGGCAATAGCTGCTCTTTGGACTGCCTTGACAGGGGCTCAAGCGCTAATTCCTCGATGCTGGAAGATAATGATATGATATCATGACCTAGTGGCGGTGCATGGACAGATTGAGATGCTTGCTCTGCAGCTTGGCTTTAACGAGATATACTCTGCAGATCTGGTGAGCGAAGACGGCCATGGACGAAGGGGACGATGCGTCTGACGCTGGGAGTGATTCACGTCATTGCAGCTTTGAAGGCTGTGAGCAGCGCCGGAGTCATGGTTGTTATGAGGGCTACCACGACTTCGATTCGGACGAATTGGCCCTGGACTCAGGATTTTTGAACAGGCGACCATCGTGCCACCCGCCATCTAATGGTTTTAACGAGATCCCTATGTTTCTCACCATTGCATCTCGCATCTCGCATCTCGTAGATAAAGATGGTCACACCGAAGGAGCCTGAAATCAGTCCTACCGCGGCGAGGTCGCCGCGAAGAAGAACAGGTTGCAATTGCTCTCCGGTGCGGCGGCGCCCAGCTTCACATGCCCAGTGTACCTCGACAACGACGTGGCAAAAATCTGCGGAACACGCTGCAGGCACACGCTCTGCAAGAGCTGTATCCAGAGATTCAGATTGTCCATGCATAATGATTAATTCGGGCACCGTATCAATGGCACTTGAATTGAACTATAATACAGATAGATTTCCATTAGCATACTTCAACTCCACATATCTCAATAACGATACACAAGCACTTTTCTCCGAATTAATTATGTGCCACACAAACAGCGATATGAATTGCCATCCAACCCGCCATCGTCAAGCCTGCATGGGATCAGAGACCTGAAGCACAGTAAGACAGCCTCTCAGCAGGGCTACAGCCTCGGTACATGACGGCATACGGTTAGATGATCGATATAGATCTGAATTATACGATGACTAGCAGATACCCGTGCTTCGCCACGGTTGGACATGTACACCTGGGACTCACAGCTCACAATGTTAGGAAAAAGTAATGTATACATACGCCATTGGCCGGTTGCCATTGCCTGAAATTCCAAACTCAGTGGCATGATAATTAGTAATGGCATCACTTGTCGCTGTCGGCCGCGAGGCCATTGTCCACGGTGCCAGCTCATGCACACAAAGACAATGATTGATTGTATAAACTGAATCCATTTCAAGACTGATAAGTAGTTTATGCTCGCTTCAAACCTATTGAACCTTCGCTTTCTTCGATGCGGGGGTTGGAGTGTCTACATCACTGAAACTGAACTTGAGTCGCTTGGCAGGTGTCGTAGCTGGAATATAGAATTGTGAGTGAAACTGAAACACTTGAGACTGAAATGATCCCAACCTGGTGCGTCGGGAGTCGGGGGCGGCAAAGTGGGGCGACCAAGGAAGGTAACATCCTGAACTTCGACTACAAATCGGGCGGGCAATTCAGTGTCACTGCTCCTATCAACTGAGGCAAGAAAGCCTTCCAAGGAGACATTGGTCCCGACCCTAGGTATGGGTTTCTTCTTTGTGTAGCGAGGGGAGTCTTTGATAATGCAATGCAGCGGCAGTATGGATGGCTTCTTCAGGGCGGTCGTATACTGAGCAGGGTCAAGATCAAAAGTGCTTTTGTCATCTGTCTGAGTGGCAGGGCCGGAGGCGTGGATCCATGGCAAATGCCTCGGATCTGCTCCACCTGGCGCAACCGGAATGAGCTTGAAGTATACAGGAGTTAGAATCAATCATTCACGTAGTAATAATGAAACTCCTTACCCAACTAATATCACCCACCAAGTCATATGCAAGGTCCTCGTCACTGGGTCCGTTTGATGGTATATCTGCGCCATTTGCCATCCTAGCAACCTATGGCAAAAATCAATCAGTTGAATTCAAACGAAACTAAGCTACACTCACATTGGCATGCAAGAAGAAGGTTCCAACATCCTCGAAAGTCATATCTGTTCCATTGAAGTACCGGAGAGCAGCAACCAAAGGTGCCTGCGCTCCCTGGTAAATCTGGGCATCAAAGACAACGGCCTTCGATTTTCCAACCAGGCGAGGGCTTTCGAGAACAGCAATGGCAGTGATAGATGCAGAGGACATGGCTGATATGTTAGAGCGTTTATTGGGGATGTGGTGATGGAGGCTGGCAGAGATGTTCAGTCATTTATATCCTGGCAGTGGGGCTTGTGGGGAAACGGCGGGAATTTTCTGGAACAGAGTTGCGTCAATCAAAGCAAGCATTCACGTAACTTCCGAATATTCTAGAGGGCAGATAAATTCCGTCGAGCAGCGTAGGTGTCAGGTTATGATCGGTCTTCCGAGACAATATTACAATGTGGCACGGCGTGGCAGTGGCAATGACATGAACTTGGAATTAGCACAATATTAGAGTCATTTACTACACAACTGACCTTCATATGAAAACCGTACATATGTACATGCTCCAGCATCACACCTGCATTTTTTTTCAATGCCACAAGTGCTTGCAAAACTTGATAGAATTCGTGGAAATTTTGACTCGCGTCGCGGTGGCAGTACTGTGGATCAACGAAATAGTGCGCCATAACTTTGTTGATCGGCATTGTACACTACATCCAGCGGCCAAGCTCGTCCAAGCTCGACATCGCGTCGAGCCCTCTCGCATGCGCCCCATCCATTAAGTGAGTACTCCACTGCCCTTACAGCATGTTATGCAATGCTGGGACCTCGCCTGGGACTGTATGGCGCGCTCAGGCTGGCGCTTCCCGCGGCACATACACTGACCATTCTATATGCAGGTCCGATCCGACACTGCGCACGGTTCCAGGCGCACGTTGGACAGAGGTGCCTCCACCACCCAGGAACACAAAAGAAAGGTATGTTGTTTATATTAGTGCACGTTGTGCAGGGCTGCGAGGGCGCGCTACTGTAATCCCCGCCGGGAATCTGTTATGCGCCCAAGCCGGCCCTGCCAATGTGCGCCCAGCAAATGTAAAAAAGATGCTTACTCACACCTTATCTGTCACTTGCAGCCCCGACCACCCACGAACGCCGCCGCCCATGCCGCGCTCAGCCCAGACGCGAGCACACCGCTGACGTGCGTGTTCCAGCCCCTCGCCGCGCCTGCGATCAACTGCACGATGTTCCCACGTGCGCACACACTGGGCCGACCGATGGCGGAGTTCTCGAAGCTGGAACGGCTCGCGCTGAACGATGTCGCGGTCCTACCGCATCTGTGTAACGCGTACCCCCTCGACATGTGTGTGTGTCGCGATGAACGGGAAACACTCACAAGCGCAAACGGCAACACATGCACGAAGTTTATGACACTCGATGTGCGCGAGCTCACCCGCACGTCCTTCCCCGCGCTCGAACACCTGAGCCTGGCATTTTTGGAGGATGATGGTGCTGGTGGTGCGTCCTGTCTTCTCAACCCCAACTCCACGCGAACGCTAACATGACTTCGGGTTTGCAGATCTGGAATCGACACCGGTATATCTACACGCGCCTGCGCCCGATGCTCATCACGGCTCCTTCCCTCGCCGCTTCTACCCTTATCCTCCCGTCCGGAACACCTCGCACGTTTAGAACATAGACAATGGAACCTTGGCAAATGGATTATATATTTTGTAATTGATGTACAATATTAGACAGCGCGACAATAACCTGATTCTTGGAAAACTCTGCGGCTAGTCCAGGAATAAAATGAGCAAGGACTGTAAACATAGGAGAACACGGAGAAAGACTTACATCAATCCAGCAGAACTTCTGGGTATACGATGTTGGTTGTGGTCAGCCCATCGGAGTCATCGGAAAGAACAGCCTTGATGCGATCTCCAGAGGTTGCTCGGGATAGAGCAACATAGAGCTGCCCATGTGAGAATACAGGCATACGTAAATCAAGGCCCACATATTTTGCTGATTGGCCTTGCGACTTGTTGATAGTCATCACAAAAGCCAGTCGAACGGGAAATTGGCGTCGTCGCATGACAAAAGCGTACTCCGTCAGATTGCCGGATGGTGTGAGTGTAATGCGAGGAATGAAGGCAAGTTCACCATCATGATCCCCTCCGATGAGTCTGACTTCTAATACCCTCTCTGTCATCCGTACCACCACCATTCTCGTGCCATTGCAAAGACCGCGTCCTGGTGACAAATTTCGGAGTAAGATCAGCGGGCATCCCACCTTTAGCTTGAGTTCACCTGGTGGGAGACCCGAAGCTGTAAGTGATCGCAGGAATTCCGATGGAAGAGCCTCTGCAAGCTCGCGGTCGGCGCCGGCCTCAGTCACAACAGAATCAGCACTGGGGTATACTCTGGCGGGCCCCGACATGCGTGAGAGAACATCAACATTGATGTCTTCGACATCGCTGTTCCGAGCTGATAGTATCATCCGGTTCAAGAAATATTCTGGTGGTGGAGGCTCGGGGCTAGATAGACCGGGATAAATGAAGTCGAGGAGGAATTGCAAGCTGGGACATTGCATACCATCCCGCAGACGAAATGATCCGTCATCATTTGCTCCTCGACCGTGGCCAACATCAAGAAGCCATTCCGAGAAATCCCATGCACCCGGGTCCTGCTCGAGACGCATGTTACGACGCAGCCGTAGAATCTCGATGTGTGGCCAGAGATAGGAGCGTTGAATCGAAGCAGCAATAATCTCCTCGCGGGTTCCTTTGACAACAACGGGAAGAATCTGTTGAAAATCCCCGCCAAATACCACAGTGATCCCACCGAAAGGCTGATCACAGTTGCGTAAATCGCGCAGCGTGCGGTCAACAGCCTCTGGTGCATACCGATGTTGCATGCCTGCCTCGTCCCATATAATCAATCTTGTGATCCTCAGGAGCCCCGCAAGCAATCCCTCCTTCATAATTGCACAGTGAGATTCATCGGTGAGATTCTCCACAGGGATCTTGAACATTGAATGAGCTGTTCGTCCACCGCGGAGTAGTAATGCGGCAATTCCTGAAGAGGCGACACAGAGCACAATCCACCCTTCACTTCGGATCTTGTGGCAGACTGTATTGTATACGAATGTCTTTCCCGTTCCCCCAGGCCCGTCGAGGAAGAAGAGCTGGCCAGTTCGATGCACAGCAGAATCTATTATGTGTCGGTACGCATCTGCCTGCTCTTCGTTGAGCTGTGGTTCCCGTTCTAAGGCATGTTGCCGCTCCGTGTCTCGGTCGTAGTCGAGTTGCTCTGCAATATGGTGATTTTCGACTTGTAAATGCCAATCTTCCTGCGGAATGCATCAAGAAAAAGGTTCCAGGCCCGTAGCTGCCCGCCAAAGGTATATTGTCCACATGCTGAGATTTTGACTCCCGTAGCAACCAGACGTGTGATGTCAACCTCAGTACGGGAATATAGCTGGGTAATCAAGCTATTTGTGTCTATGTAGCTTTGGCCCTGGGTATGTTAGATAATAGCAGCTACTCAGCTATGCGAGTTACTAGGCACAGTTGGTAAGACCAAGGTAAGACTGTTATGTATTTTTACAAGCACAAAGTAATATACATGATGTAAAATGTAAATGGTATTGTACCAAGGCTCCAACATGACCTCCTCATAGACTGCAGATGCGCCAGGATTTATCGACTTGCGTTAAATTTCCACAAGTCGTTTTAAAGTCCGCTCGGCGACAGGATTTGCAACAACTTGCAACGCGCGCGCGTTGTCGTTGTCGAAACTTTATTTAATTTAAAGTTACCGTAAACGGCAACAGAATCATTCGTCTGCCTTGATTTCTATCTCATCCCCTTGCCTCTTCCCTCTACGCCCTCCGCTTCTGTTTATTCCCACCTCCTGCGCCAAGTGCGCGCAACAAGTACTTCAGACCGCTGGAATGGATGCAGCCTCCGCGGAGAGCAGCTCTACTGCCCTGTGTGCTTTGCACACACGGCGGCATGGCGGCTGGACGGTGGGAGAGGGATGCTGGGCTACGGGCTATGGGCTGAGGTGGAGATTGTTTGGAAGGCTTTCGAAGGGTCCCAGGCAGAGGAAAAGGTGTGTTACCGTCCCCATTCTAAATCAGTCGTGGTGAGGTCGCATCCGCCGCTTTGTGCTCTCTGCGCACACATTTGAGGGGCACCGGTATGTCGAGCCCACGATGTCCAATGATGCATTAATGATGCCCTGACAACGCCGCTGTAGGTTACGGGCCGTTCACATGCTCGGGCCCGATGCAACCTCGACACACCGCAAGCTCGCGGAGGGGCACAGTGTCGACCACTCCGCGATCGAGCTTTTGTGTGCGCGCGCGGCTGTTGCGGATGACATGATCTACTGCATCACACAGGACGGGCGGGGTCCTCGGAGTGGGTGATTCAACGGGCCCGATTAGAGGTTTTGTATTGGGTATGCCTGGGTTCTTTTTTTTATGTTTGTATATAGATGTCTAGGCGGTGCATACATCTTTTCTGCTCTTTATGTATCAGTGTGACTATATTCGGGTACTGCCGCTTGCATACTAGCTAAAATGTAATGGTATGACATTCTACGTAGAGTGGTATGCTCCTAGATACTGCTACATACTGCTATGAGCGAAATTCAGCTACTGACCTACCTCACTATTGCTAGATATATACTGCTAATCGGGGCTAACATAGAGCGTGACCTAGCTATGTGCAGCTATATGCCATGAGACCTCGAAACGAGCTACTAAAGGTACATAGGCTACATAGGACTATTTTGCTGAATGATTTTTTGCTGATGTGGGCATAGGAGGGAAGTCTTGGAGAGAGTGGCCTGCTTTCTCCAGTATCTTGTCAAGTAGAAAGAGGCCGAAATCGTACACAGTTTCATCTGTAGGGTTCTCGCGCCCCATTGAGGTGACCAATCGGTGTCTGAGGTCATCGCAGATGTGCTGACGGAACTCGTTCCAAAGGATCTCTGGCTGGCTGGGACTGCAAAACAGTAGAAGTGTTGCAAACAGATGGCGAAGTCGGGTCCCAGTCTGCATGTCAGCGGCCTCCCTGAGGCACTGCCGCCACTCGCCGTCATCCTCAAGTAGGCCCCTTGCTAAACATGCCTCTCGAAATGTGGCATGGACAACTCCATTAAAAGTTCGGAGCTCACTGAATGATCGTGGGCCTTTAGCCACGGTAAGCAAAGTCCGCATGTAGAACTTTTCGCCTGCTGTCGGAGGCACAAAGTACATGCGGCCAATTGCAAATCCCCTCTGACGGATAGCCCAATGTTTGATGTTCTCCTTCCACACAAAGTAGTGAGGAAATTCTTGATAGGTCCACTTGCGAGCTTCGATGCCCAATTGCCCTGAATCAGCATTAGCCCTGAAAAATGCGGTGAGAGTGGTTTTCTCTTGAGAAGCACGTTCCATGATGGTTTGAATATCTTCATCGGGATCGAAGGTGACTAAATGTTGGCCAGGAAGGTGGATTTGTAGCCGAACGACGTTAGGTTGCTGTGCATGAAGATCGTGCTGAAAGACGCGCCACACGGCTTCGGGAGACGAACAATAGCGGGAGTCAATGTACCGCTTAATTTCATCCCTCTCATTGACCTCTAAAGTCGTTCGATCTCCACCCTTGTGCATGTATTTGTTGATATACTTTACTGAGGCGAAAGAGACGGCACACTCAGTATTGATGTGGCAGTTGAACTTGGCCAACATCTGCGGATTGTATGGCACGATCCACTGGTTGCCAACCATATGTCCGCGAACTTCGTACTGACGCCCATCGTCACGTCGGCGGTACCGCGGATAGCCGTCTTCGCCCATCGTTGTCTGGTCCTGGAAGGCTTTTGGGAATTTCTTCGTGCACTTTCCGTTCTCCATGCAGGGCGCAGTTGGATTCAGAGGGCCGCATGGCCCATGAACCATGCATTTGAGCACTGTTTCGAACAGCAGAGGCTCCGTCTCTGGATCAGGCCATTCTGCACAAATGGCTGAATCAATATCTTCTGGAGTCAGAAGTTTGTACGGTTGCTCCAGAAAGACCAAGAGGTGCATATGCGGCAAACCTCGCTTCTGAAACTCTATGGTGTACACATGAGCCACAACCCCGCCGAATGCTGCTCCCTTGGTAATGTAATCAATAATTGCTTTCTTCTTCAAAGCAAATACACGTGCGACCAGGTCAGGACGATCCGAAGCCTTCTGACCCGGTAAAAGTTCGCGCTGAATCTCGTCCCATTGAGGGTTGCAGGTTACCGTGATGAACAGGTCTATCTTTCGATAGAACCGTGCCAGGGCAAGCGAGTCTTGCAAACATTGCTGCATGTACCGCGGTCCGCCAGTGTAAGACGAAGGCAGGATAAATCGGCGGCCAAGTTCAGCAAGATTGATATCACGATCCGCCGCGCCAACGGCATCTTCGAGGCCACTGTAGAGGGAAGCTCGTATCTTGCTCTGATTACTGCGGAGAAAGTTGAGCCGGTTTTGGTCCGCTGAAGCCCACATATCAACCATATACTGCTGGAAGAGCCGGCCGCCTCGAAGGATGATGTTGAACTCATGGGCTCGGGGGTGAATGCGATACGCACAGTGCCGGATCTGAGAGAGACGACGGGGTTGTTCCTTCTCGGGATCATGCATGCGAAGCTCCCAGTGCCACCCGTCTTCGCCATGAGGGAAAAGTAGCACATAGTGAAGGCTGGCATAAGCTGGATGTCCGTCGCTGATGCGCTGCAAGGGTCCATCGGGCCAGCGCAACCGTAAGATTATGTCGCGACTGTCCGTAGGCTGCGAGCCATCTCCCGGCAGGATCACAGCCACTTCATCCGCCGTTGGTAAGTTGTAGCGTCGACGATCCTGATTCGGGGCACAGCGAAGGCGTATATGAACATCAGGAACCTCTCCGTGTTCTTGCAGGACTTCGAAGGCATGCTTATAGAGATGCGCGTAGTAGTGGGAATCTGATATGACACCCTGTAATATTTGCATGGTATCTGCGCGAACATTCCCGTTACGGTTGCTACGATATTGTAGTGCGGCTTGCGGATCGTGTATGTAAAGCTGCGCATATGATGGCATCTGACCGGGTTGAGGGAGGAGTGCGCCTGCACGATGGCAAAGCTCGCCATGTATGCGAAAGATGTACGGCCCGATTCCGGCGTTGACAGCGTGATCTTGAACGACCCCGAGCGAAGTGAATGCGAATGCGGCATTGTACTGACGGATGTTCTCCAGGAACTCTCGGCTCTGTGGTGTCAAGCCGAGGAACAGTTGTTGCAGGGGGTACGGCGGATCCTGCAACGGCTCGAGTTGAACCTGGCCATGAGCACAGCATGACCCGAACTTGGGTGTTCGAAGCGAAGAGTCCGCCAAACGCTCGTCAATCCAGTGCAGAGCCCCACAATGGACGCACGGAATGTCCATGCGCCCGAGATCGTGGCGCGTAATAGGCTCTTGGTAGGCACGCCGTGCGGGAGGGGCCTCGCGAGCACGATGTACTGTGGGCGCTGGGAGAGGTGGCTCGGGTGGCTCGGGTGCCCCTTCGTTGGAAAGGTCCCCGTGCATATCGTTCGTGGCCAAGACTTGTGCCATGGGTGGTGGATGTGCTGCGAGAGAGCATAAGCATATAGTTAATTCCGGCTGAATAGAGAAAAGTACCTGCTGTCGCATCCTGCGTTGAAGGGCCGGGACTGGGCTGACGGTTTGCCTGCCGTTCCCTCTCCTCACGCACCCTTCGCCTTAATTGGCTTGCAGAGCGGCGCGGGTTGACATTTCGTCGTTGCCGAGGTGGTGAGACCGGAGTAAGCGGTGCGGCTTTCTCTCGACGCTCTCGCGCACGCCGTTCTTGTTGAGCGATTGACCGCTTGTTGGGGGCTGAGCCAGTGGCCGAAGCAGGTGAAGTAGCAAGAGGCGGCGCGCCAATCGGAGTGATTGTCTAGAAGACGGATTCCAGTCAGCGTCTGCATTGTTGACAATGCATTTTCAAACGTACCACGAAGGGATCATTCTCGTCATGACGATTTGTGCGCGGGAGTCGAGGGAAAGGTTGTGGAATGCCGCTGTAGGGTAGACCGGAGGTAGCTGGCTGGTGTAGAGTCCTTGATTGTTGATTGTCAGTTCTGTAGTCGTTTGTGATGCTAAAGAGAGGGGAAGAAGGCTATACAGTATAGGTGTATGTCAGAACATGCGTTATTGTCTTGCCAGTGGAAAAAAAACACGTACCTGTCGACGGTTAATGCTAGGACTCCATTCTGATTCTCGCGCAGCACGATCTTGCTGCCGGCGCAAGCTACGGGGTGTAACAGGGTTCACAGGTGGATTGCTTGAGCTACCCGCGGTCATGCAAATTGGATCGTATTAGAGGAAAGCCAGATAGCATACAGGAACGGGGAAAGTTACAGGAGGGCCTTTGATACGCAGAACACACGTGGAAAACAAACAGCGATATGAATTGCCATCCAACCCGCCATCGTCAAGCCCGCATGGGATCAGAGACCTGAAGCACAGTAAGACAACCTCTCAGCAGGGCTACAGCCTCGGTACCTGACGGCATACGGTTGGATGATCGATATAGATCTGAATTATACGATGATAGTCACAAGTTCTGGCCGCTCTTGCAGGGCAGGTTATCACACCCGCTTGGCATCTTCTCGGATCATCTGCGCGGTCTCCGGTTCGAGTCCGGATTTGTCCAACCTTTTTGCTTTTGCTTTTTTTGGAAACAATGAATGTTCACAGCATTGTATAGTGCCGCAGTGGCCTTGTGGAGACGGTTTGTACGCTACTATTCGGATGCCGCTTTGTGGAGCATCATTCACATACGGCTCTAAAAGGTGTGCAGCCTTCGTTTTTGCTGCGCTGCTCGCAACCGCATTCAAGTTCTAACCTCAATTGAACACTAGCTTGTATCATGCCCTAGATCGGATTTTTGAAGCCCGTTATGTAGGAAGAGTACCGGGTCGACGGCGGTCCCTTGCCTCCCAACTGTTGAAGCCTGCTTCGCTTTCAAAGGAGGACACAGAATGGGAAATATGCATGTATTTAACATTGACGGTGGTGACGCCGCTACTTGCAAGCACTTTGCCTGGATGGAGTGCCGTATCCTGTTCCGATTACCTAATATATTCTTGACAGTGGCACAGGAGTGGCGCAGATCAGCGCCACCAAGCTGTTCGTCTCGTTGTGGCTCTCTCGGAGTCCTGGCCATTTTCTCACTCAATAACCCAGGAATTTGATTATTTAACTCTTTTAGGTGTTTTGTATTTTATGCTGGTACGTTTTTGCTACCTTAAGGACATGTATTTGCTCCTAGCTGTGATTTCTTAGCTATATGCATATTGCATGCCCTACTAGTTGGGGCCCGCGACACTTGGAACCAAATAAGTGCCGTAGCCTTATAGGTTTTAACAACCAATAATCGAATTGTTGGGACAGAAATCTTATTTGGGTCTTCAATCTTGGGATAAGTATGAGCTCAGGGGAGGCCAGTTTGTGCGCATGTGAGGTTATTTTAAAATTTGAGCGCAACAGATTCCATTGTATATCAAATCTGAACAACTTTTGTATATAAACTTGTGTGCTACAGCGAATGTGAGCCGTTATAAAAGTGACCATCAAACACGATGATTTGGCGCGCGCTACATGCACGCGTCAAACTTTGGCGCTAGTACCCAAAATTTAATAGTTATGGCCCGCGAAATCTCCAGGCCCATGTTGAGTCTTAATCAAGGGCACTATCAAGGGCTTAAGCCCTTAATGCCCTTCACCCTTAAAATGTTGCAGGGAGGTTGGGAGTAGCAGGGGGGAGGTTGGAACTTGGGAGTACAAAGTTTGTACTCCCAACCTCCCCCCTGCAACATTGTTCTGACGCATATATACGACCAATGACTTCGTCTATCCATAACAGACGGAATTTCAACGTGCTCGACAGCCTGGGCCTTGCGGACGGTAACCGACGCGATTAAGTAGTTACTGTTTGTGAAGGCCAGGTAGGGGCACTGGCTTCTAGCCTATACGTTTCGTACAGCAAAACATGAGAAACGTAGAACGAAAGCTGGCAAGCACGTTTACATCGCACCTTGTCTACTCAGCTGCGACGGAAACTTGCTGTACGCCTCCACCACCCAGATTCGTTCGAGCTCTCCGTCTAGCCGTGCCGTGTGGTCCATCGAGTACGAGTGCCTTAATGTTAGAAGGACCATGTGACTGCTGAGATAAGTAGAACGAAATCGGCACTGGTTATCCAAAAACACGAGCGGTTCGCTAAAATTCCCACTAAAATGGCGAAGGCTAGGTAGGGGCAGACTTAGCGACTGGAGTTGCTTGGTAGGAGGCGCGGCATCACAACCCTTCAAGACTCCGAGTCTAGGAGGGTCGTCATACCGCGTCTACCAAGCACAGACCGAGCCTACACGTGTGCGATCCGTACAGCAAGCACCTACAGAGAAACTAGGAGAGCCGAAGCGGGCAAACAAGCTTCCGTTCCCCTTGTTTACCTGGCTGTCCAGGTGGTACGGATCCCCTACATCCAGAGACGTCAGTTCGTTGGTTTCAAGCACTTCGTCCAGCCGCATCGTGTAGCTCATGAGTGTACGAGCGTCTTAATTTTAGAAAGATCCGGGGTTCGGTATGGTAACTCCCATGTAGCTAGCTGCAAGTAGAACGAAACACGAGCGGTTGTGCCGATGCTGAAGTTCCCATTTAAAAGGCGATCAAATAAGGGGTTCCATAGTGACTAATGTTAAACCTAGGGGCAATTTTTGTGGACTGTCCTTGTAGCGGAGGGGGGAAGCGGCGGGTGACCAAGCGTTTAAGGTGCTGTCGGCGTAACTGCTGCAGGCCGTCGCGGTACGCGCGCTGATAGGTCGGCGGAACCGAGCATGGCTCGTGTTTGAAAACGAAGTGAACCCGATCGCTCCAGTGAGTATAATAATGCCGAGTTGAAGCGGGGCTTGCTCTTTTTAGTGTTTCATTCGCAACTACTCGTATTTAAGGTAACTGTATTCGGTACTTGCACTATATACATACTAATGTTCCCGGCGGTCCTAGCGGTCCTGATGTGTCGTTTCTAGTTTCGTTGAGACTTTACCGTCACTCTTTGCATTCCGGCAAGTCTGTATTTTCGCTTCACCGTACCGTATTACTATTTATCACGAAAGTTCCGCAGGAGGAGGCCGCCGCGCCGTCCCAGGTTCCCTCTCTATCGATCGTACCCCCATACGCGTCCCGTAGCTTCCGTATCTAGGCGGAGCACGTTTTAAATCCGCGTTCAATAACTACCTTTGCCTTCCTTCGACTACTTTTTGTCCAGTCATCTGCCAACCAGGAACCTCTACCTCCCGTTCACCGTGAACGGCTTTTAGTATCACTACTACGGTTCTTACATCGTGTTCATTCTCCCACGCTTCTCCCACGTTAGATCTAGCCCTCTTTAGTCAAATGCAGCGCTCTCGTCATCACTTCTTACTGGCTGGTGAGTCTGAATCATGTGCGCAAGGGCGTTTGCTCTCGTAGCCGCTGTCCAAGTCAACGTCCACGGCGTCGCCGCCTTTCTCTGTGACGTGCGCTCTTATTCATAACACACGGGCTATCGCGCTATTCCGTGTGAGTGACATCTACTGCCGGTCCGACTACTACTGAAAGCTCATGTAAATTTTACTACTCCTCCCAATCCCTCTTACCCCAAACGCACCCCCCCGTTACCCTTACT
>KV417525.1:48088-58405 GCA_001630335.1 Athelia psychrophila | reverse complement strand
CCCAGCTTCCCCCCCCCCCGCCCCCGGCCTCCCCCGCCAGCCGCCTCGTCGTCCAGGTCGCAGCCGCCACCCCCGTCGGCGACGCCCTCGAGCTCAGCCCGACCCTCGCCCCGCTCGCCGTCGCCTGGCCGATCCTCCCCGCCGACATCGTCGTCCTCCTCTCCGCGACCCCCCGCGAGGCCCTCGCCTTCGCCAAGATCGCCTTCGCCCTCCCGCACGCGCACGTCGTCCACGTCTTCGACCACTTTGCCGGCGCGCGCGAGCAGCTCCCCGCCGCGGACTCCCTCCCCCCCGCCCCCGCCCCGCTGTCCGAGCTCCTGCGCGCCGCGGGCTCTGCGTACTTTGAATACAGCGGCCCCGCGGCCCCCGCCACGGTCCTCGTGATGCTCAACGGCCCCCTCGCGCTCGCCGCCGCGGCCCTCGGCGCGCCCGTCCTCATCGTGCGCGTCCTCCGCCCGTGGGACGACGAGGCCTTTGCCGCCGCGCTCCCGCCGAGCGCAAAGACCGTGTATGTGTTCGACGACGTACCGACCCCCACCGCGCAGGGCCCGCTCTTCGCGGACGTCCTCGGTGCGCTCCTCGGGTCCCCCGGCGCGCCCACCGTCCTCGCGCACCGCACCGTGCCCGCGCAGACCGCGGCGTACTTTGCGGACCCCAAGGCGTTCAGCGACCTGCTCTTCGCGCTCGCGCCGACCAAGGCTGCTGCTGCCGCCGGCGAGCCGTTCAGCGCCCCGCAGCTCAAGAAGCTGCTCTTCTTCGGCGGCCCGCACGCGCCGCTCGGCGGGCTCCCGGCGTACATCGCGGCCGTCTTCCGCGCGAAGCACGTCCTCGCCGCGCGCCTCCTGCGCACCTACGACGCGTTCTCCAAGACGGGCGGGATCGCGGCCGACCGGCTGCTCCTCGCCCCCGTCGACGACGCGACCTCCCAGGCAATCCCGCTCCCGCTGGCGATTCCCCTCGGCGGCGCGGAAGGAGGAGGAGGGGGCGGGGCGAGCGACCTGCTGTGCGTGCTGGACGCCGCGCTGCTGAAGACGCACGACCTGCTGCTGCACGCGAAGCCCGGCTCGTCCGTGCTCGTCTTCGCGCCCTGGGCGCCCGCGGAGGTCGTCGCGAATCTGTCTGCGGACGTCAAGGCGCGGATCGTCGCGCGCGGGCTGCACGTGTACGTCTACCACGCGGAAGTAGAGGGGGAGGGCAGCGCGCCGCCGCTCCTCGAGGCGTACCTCGCGTTCCTGCGGCTGTACCTGGGCCCCAAGGCGAGCGAGGCGCTCGTTGCCGCGACCGCCACCGCGCTGTTTGGCGGGACGGCGGAGGGCGCGTCCGTCGCGGCGCTGAGTGCGCGCGCGTGGGGGCAGCTCGAGAAGGTCGACGTCGTCGCCGAAGCAGCATTGTTGGGCGAGGCGGAGCCGCCGAAGCACGCCGCGCCGCCGCTGAAAACCTTCACGTTCAACGCGGTCGCCCCCGCTGCCTACCCGCGCGCGGAGGCGGGCGCGGGCCAGGCGCGCCTCGGCTCGTGGCACGACGCCGCGCGGCACATCCTCTTCCCGTCCGCGTACGCGCCGCGCGCCCCGCTGGCTGACGGCGAGGGCGAAGAGGACGAGGACCACGAGTACGAGGAGTACGCCGCNCCGCGGCAGGACGCGCGCCTGCGCCCCGACGCGCCCGAGCGCACCTTCCTCGTGACGACCGCCGTGAACCGGCGGCTCACGCCGCGCGAGTACGACAGGAACGTGTTCCACCTCGAGCTCGACACGCGCGGGACGGGGCTTACATATGCCATCGGCGAGGCGCTCGGCGTGCACGGGTGGAACGACGCGGCGGAGGCGCAGGCGTTCCTGGCGTGGTACGGCGCGGACGGGGACAGGGTGATCACGCTGCCGGTGCCGGGCGCGGTGGAGGGCGACGGGGTGGTGCACGCGCGGACGGTGTTCCAGGCGTTCCAGCAGCAGGTCGACCTCTTTGGGAAGCCGCCCAAGGCGTTCTACACGGAGCTCGCGGCGCATGCGACGGCCGAGCTCGACCGGCACGCGCTGCTGTTTATTGGGAGTCCGGAGGGCGTGTCGACGTTCAAGAAGCTCGCGGAGGTGGACACGGTGAACTACGCGGACGTGCTGCGGATGTATCCGAGTGCGCGCCCGGGGGCGGAGGTGCTCGCGGGGCTCGTGGGGGACATCAAGCCGCGGCACTACAGCATTGCGAGCGCGCAGAGCGTCGTGGGCGACCGCGTGGACCTGCTCGTCGTCACCGTCGACTGGGTCACGCCAAGTGGTGCGTATTCCCATCCATATTTCTTGCCAATGCCAATGCTAATTTCGTTGCGTGATAGGCTCGCCGCGGTACGGCCAGTGCACGCGCTACCTCGCGGGGCTGACGCCCGGGCAGCAGGTGACGGTGTCGATCAAGCCCTCCGTGATGAAGCTCCCCCCGCTCTCCACGCAGCCCATCATCATGGCCGGGCTCGGCACGGGCGCCGCGCCCTTCCGCGCGTTCCTGCAGGACCGCGCGTTGCTCGCGGGCGAGGGCGCGCCCGTCGGGCCCGTGTACTACTACTTTGGCAGCCGGCACCGCGCGAGCGAGTACCTGTACGGCGAGGAGCTCGAGGCGTACATCGCGGACGGGACGATCGCGCGCGCGGGGCTCGCGTTCTCGCGCGACGGCAAGAAGGGCGAGAAGAAGGTGTACATCCAGCACCGCATGCTGGAGGACGCGGAGGCGCTGGTGCGGATGCTGCATGACGAGAAGGGCGTGTTTTATCTGTGCGGGCCGACGTGGCCGGTGCCGGATATATACGAGGCGCTCGTGGGCGCGCTCGTCAAGTACAAGGGGTTCACGGCGGAGGGCGCGGGCGCGTATTTGGAGGGCCTGAAGGAGGAGGAGCGGTATGTGCTGGAGGTGTATTGATTTAGATGGTGCGCGTGGATGTCTAGGTGCTGGAAATAAGGAGTGCTTGGAGAACATGTTATAACCAAATTGATTTAGATGTTGTACACATAGATGTCTACAATACTTATGTATTTGATGCTGGAGATAAGGTGTACATCTGTGCCAACACGCCCTTGCAGCTTTTGGAGAACATGTTATAACCAATCTTGCGGTGTATTGTTGTACATAGATGTCTGCGATGCTTTATGCATTCGATGCTACGTGTGCATCTGGGCCAACACGACCTTGCAGCTTTTTGGAGAACATGTTACAACCAATCTTGCGGTGTATTGATTTATATGTTGTACACATAGATGTCTGCGATACTTTATGTATTTCATGCTGGAATTAAGGTGTGCATGCCGACACGACCTTGCAGCTTTTGGAGAGCGTGATATAGCGGATCTCGCTACTTCTTCGGCACCTCCAGCGTCCGCCCCTCCTTTGCACTCAGATGTGCCAGCTCGATCATCTCAATGACAGCCGTCGACTCCTCCCACTTCACCATGGGGGTTGTGCCCAGCCGGATAGCAGCCGCGAGGTCCCTGAACAGGCTCACCTGCGACCCAGCGTCCTCCGACGGCCACCTGCGCAAATATTCAGCACGTGCCCACTCACAAAATAGCCTGCGGCACTCACGTCGACTCCTTCACCGTCACGCCGTCGCCCTCGAGCGTCTCGAGCACGCCGTACTGCGCCGCGGGCTCCCGCCCAAACGCGGCGCCGAATATGTCCTGCGGTGCCGCCATGGCGCGGAGCTGGTCCTCCTGCACGTCGACGCCGACCTTGGTGAGCGTGCCCTTCGCGCCGCGCACGATGTAGCGCGGCTGCGGGCTGCGCACGGAGAGCACGTGCGAGCGGAGCGTCGCGAGCAGCGGGTGCGGGCGCGCGGCGCCGGCGGGGTAGTGCAGGATCACTGTGAACTGCGTGCGGAATGCCGGTTAGCGCCACCGGGGACATGAATGCGACAGAGCGGCTGGGCTCACGGTGTCCTCGACGTCGGGGTGCCCGATCCCGCGCGTGTTCTGCATGAGCGCTGTGAGCTTGTCGGGGCGCCCGAAGAGCTGCAGCGCCTGGTCGAGGAGGTGCGCGCCGAGGTCGTAAGTCGCGCCCGCGCCGGGGAGCGGGTCGTCCTTCCAGGTGCCCTTCAGCGCGGGGCGGAAGCGGTCGAATCTGACCCGGCGCGGAATAAGCAATAAGCATGGGCACATGGGCGCTGGGAATATTAATGGTCGCTTACACGGATTCGAACTCTGTGACCGCGCCGATGGACTGCGGCGAGGACTCGGGGAGGGCAAGCAGCTTGCGCAGCGCGAGGTAGTCGGCGTCCCAGCGGCGGTTCTGGAAGCCGTAGATGACGAGGCTCTTGGATTTGGCGAGGGCGCCGAGCTCCTCTGCCTCTGCCACCGTTGCGGTGACGGGCTTGTCCACGAGGACTGTGGACAATTTATGAGCGCGAAAAGCATGATCAGCGGGCGAAATTTACCGTGCTTCCCAGCCTCGAGCGCCGCCTTCGCAAAGGAGTAGTGGGTAGAGTTGGGGGTGCCGACTAATTATCTGGGCTCAGCAGTGTCTAATGGCAGTAATGTTCGGGAGGCTCACTGATGATCAGCTCGACCTCGGGATCTGCGAGGACATCGTCAAGCGTGCGATGGATTTTGGGGGTGGCACCGAAGCGATCCTGGACCTTTCCTCCAGCTGACTGGGGATTACGCTCGAGGACGGAGTGCAGGGTGAAGAGATCGGGGAGCCCGAGGATGAAGGGGACGTGGAAGGTGAGTCCCGAGAGGCCGACGCCGAGGACGCAGGTGTTGATTGGTTTAATGGCCATGCTGCTGGATGTGAGATGCTTATTTTATGATAGCCCACCAAGTCTCCTATATATAGTGCTCGATAAAGCTGTTAAACGGTTCAAATGGGAGTCAGAGATTGACATGGATTAGTAATTTAGTACTTGGTATTGACTTAGTAATTGACGTCACGCGTGGGGTGCACACACGGTTCCCGCAGTTTCCCTCGGAGATAGACGCCCGACATTCTTTCTTTGTCTGCTCACCATGAAACGTCTGCTCGCCCTATGCCTTTTAACGACCTCCTCCCTGGCCCAGGTGGCCCTGCCCAACCCCCCAATTGACCCTCCCAACCCCTCAGCGGGCGCCGTCGCCTCCTCTGGCAGCACGCCGAATACGCAATGGAGCACTTTGCTTGGCGAGAGCTTGTACTTTTATGAAGCGCAGCGCAGTGGAAAATTGCCCAGCACGAATCGGGTGTCATGGAGAAACGATAGTGCTGTCAACGACGGCAGCGACGTGAATCTAGATTTGAGCGGCGGGTACTACGATGCCGGAGGTCAGTCGCTCATCAGGGCCGCATCTAAACCGAGTTGACTGACTGTCTCTGACTTGCAGATTATATAAAGTGCACATACCCTCTGGTAAGTTCTTCAATGCTGCAAACGTGTAGTGGCTCATAGATGCTGCAGTCGTTTGCGGTCATGAGCATATGCTGGGGCGCGCTCGACTATGGCACAGGTGCGCACACAGCCCTCTAACACGTGTATATAGTTTCTCAAAACCATCTAGGCTACGACTCGGCGAACCAAACCGCCTACCTGGACGACATGCTGCGCTGGTCGCTTGATTGGCTCATCAAGGTCGGTCCGGATCCTTGTTGCCGCACCGCACCGCCTTGCTGATCTATCTCTATTCCAGGTCCATCCCGAAAACAACACCCTCTATGTGCAGGTCGCCGACTCCGACCTCGACAACGCCTACTGGGGCGGGGACCTCAACATCCCCGACCCGCGCCCCTCCTTCCCCATCAACGACACCCACCCCGGCACCGACGCCGCCGCCCAGGCCTCCGCCGCCTTCGGCGCGTGCTCCGCGCTCTACGCCAGCCGCGCGCCCCCCGCGCCCTTCGACAAGCGCGCGTCCCTCCAGAACGACACGTACGCCGCGACGCTGCTGGGCCACGCGCAGTCGCTGTACGCGTTCGCCGCGAACGCGAGCGGCGGGCAGATGACGTACCAGACCTCCGTGCCCGTCGCGGGCCTGGCGTACGCGTCGTCGAGCTACCAGGACGAGCTGGTGATCGCGGCGCTGTGGCTCGCGAGCGCGGAGAACTCGACGGAGTTGTACAGCGAGGCGGAGGCGATGTACAAGCAGTACGAGCTGGGCGGGTTCAATGGGGTGTTCAACTGGGACTCGAAGACGCCCGGGCTGGCAGTGCTGTTCTCGCAGCTCGCGCAGGCGGGGCTGGGTGCAGACCAGAGCAAGTGGCAGACGGAGGCTGAGAACTATTTTGACAACATCATCAATAATGGCGGGCCTGGCCATCTCACCTCAGGTTTGCTCTTCTCTATTCGCCGCAGGAGTGTGCTGACAAGGTTCTAGGCGGTTTATTGTGGTACGACGGGGACTCGGATGATGCTAGTCTAAACCCTGCACTCAATGCTGCTATGCTGATGTCGAGATATGCTATAATGGCCACCACATCCAGCAAGCAAACGACCTACCAGGTTCGTACATCATTTTTACGCTTGGGATATGCCTGACCGTGCTATGCAGAACTTTGCGAAAGCACAACTTGATTACTTCCTAGGCAAAAACCCCATGAACAGTATGTCAGCCCGCAAAATACATGCTTCCCTTGCTCAAAATGCTCTTAGTGCCTTATGTCGTCGGCGTCAACCCCAACTCCCCCACCAACCGTAAGCGCGCCCCACAAATGCAGCCCTTATGACCGCCCGCACGGCCTCCGCGCCGGTTGTCTGCTGCACCCGCTGTAGCCGACCACGCCGTAGCCACCGCGACTACCCACTACGCCCCGTTTCATGCTGCTCACGCGTCCGTACCCGCCACCACTATACGGGTCGCTACGCTCGCTTCCGGGGTTGCGGAGGCCACGACCCGGACCCTATCCACCGCCAGGACACCCGGTGCGACTCCCTAAGTGGCGCTCCACCTAGTGGGCTCTCAGGAGGCACCTGACACACGCACGCACGAGCAGCAGTCGACCACGAGGAGGAAGTAGCGCTACGCCCTCTGAGTGGAAGGTCTGTAGGAGGTGGAAGAGCAGCAGCGGCTCGTGTGCGGGCGCGGTCTACTAGGAGACCGGAAGGCGTGCGCCCCGCGGCCCTGTCCTGGACCAATAGAGCGGGAACTGCAACTTCTACCACATCCAGTCCCCCTGGACTTACTACTTCCTTACGCTCATGCGGCCTTCGAGCTGGGCGTCAAGGTGCTATCTGTAAACCCCCACGTTGTGACGCTGATCCGAAGAGTTGGCCCCCTCCCCCACCATGTGAACTATTCTCCGTGACCTGAGACCTCACATTGCACCTCCGACGTTCCATTCGACACCGCAAACTACTGTGTCGAGGACAGTGGAGTTCGACAGTGGCGTAAGAGTTAGAACTTGGTGGTCTGGAGCTGCTCCGGGCGCTGGCTGATGACTCTGTAATACGGGGCCGTTCTATGTTTCATTGTTATAGGGTATATATAGGAACACGACTCCACATTCGACTAGTAACCATATGAGGAAGCGCAACACCGTCTGTGGCAGAGTAAGTTACGCGTCATGCAGGTCTCGAAACGAACGTGATTTAAGACGCCGTAAAGGTATAACTTGACGTGTATGTCTTGGAACGTACGTCCTTCTCCCTTAGTCTATCGCTGTGTTTTAAAATGGACACAAGACTGACGTTCTACGTTCATAGAACGTTTAGGACGAAGTAACGACAATTGGCTAAGGCTAGAAAGAGGGAAGATCACCGGCTATAACGCACTCGGAGCGACAAAACAGAAAGGTTGTCCAATTTGTTAACCGAAGAAGCTGTTAAAATCTCATTTTAAACGGCATTCACTCTATATAGAGATTACCGTACCAACGACAAGAATGACTATGCTGCGGAAGACAAAGAAGTCTTGCGCGACTAACCCTTGCGGTGTTCGGACCGACGTTCCTTTGGTGTCGCTCGACCGTACTAGAGCGCTTTTACCTGGCGCGAAGAGTCTCGTTGTAGCGCTTGTATAGGTAGGGCTACCTTTTGTAGTTGGGGAATGACGTTCTAAAGCAGCACTCGATGGCGCGCGAGGACTTAACGAGGTACAAGTTACGGAAGCCGACCTGACGAGGAGTGGCGGGCGTGTGAGGACCACCTGGCCGTACAAAAACGCTTCGAGCAGCCCTTGTGTCTCAGGAAAAGTAGTGCTAGTCTCGACACGGCTTAGATAGCGGTCGTTGGTTTCCCGCACGGCGCAAGGATCAGTTTCTGCGTCTTCGCGACTGCTAGCTACTTAAAGCGCTTCGACGACTTTTGCCCTCGGTAGCAGACATAGTGCTTCCCTTATACGTCGTAGACCTCCGGAAGCTAGCGCGCGAGCTCCTTAAAAGGTCGCGTGTCCCCGGCTAAGCCTCCCGGTCGTACACGAAGTACTCGGAGTGAAACTCGGGCTCCCGCTCGAAAAACTTCTTTAGCTAGGTGCCGACCAGCGTACTAGCTAGCTCGCTAGTGAGAAGCCCGACCTTGGGCCTGCTAACCGAGGTCGTGGATTTTCTTCTCCACCCCTTCCCCCTTCCTACCCTCGGCGGGACAGGTGACGGTCCTCTTTCAAATGGCGCCACCGACACTATGTCTCCATACGGAGCTATTGGGTGGTTATGGCCTCACTAGAAACTCTAACTAAATCACAGGATCCCAACCCAAATGTGCCCGTAAGCGTTCCCTGTTGCTCGCCGGTGCTCGATCAGCTCTGTTTGTTAACCCATTCTGGGCCACTTATATAAATATACAGGTATGAAACGAGTAATGAATAACGTCCACGAACCCTGTGAGGTAAATACAACCCTAAAAAAAACGTCGAGCGCGTCACTAATGTTATACATCTACTTACAAAACGCACAAAAACATACGTTATGGGGATAGTGTACTTACGATGAAGGGATTTGACAGGATCTGATCACAGTACTCGGATATGCACATACACGCAAAGAGCCCCGCTCAGGGTGACCTACGCTAGGGGGTTCCTAGGAGGTCACAGCGGGTAACCTGGCGCAGTCGAGGGAGCGCGACGTCGGTGAGGAAGTGGCGCTCTAGTAGGCGTAGGAGGAGGTTGCCCTGTTTCATAAGAAAATGCTGTTTGAAGCTCTACTTATACTGCGGCTTGACGTACGAGAACGCTCCGGTCAGTTAGGGACGACGGAACTACAACCCATACGACGAACCAAACAACAGCGTGTTGGTCGACAATAACCATATCGCGGGCATCAAGGGTCACAACCCCTATCATAGGAGCGGCCCTAGGTACAGGTTTAAGAACCGATTAAACGCGTCTTGTCCGTTGCTTTGAGTCATCGGTGGGTTCTAGTAGTAGAATAACGATGGTTTCATAGTCGCGTTGATGCCTCAGCTGTATTTATCAGACGAGTGGCTCTCATTACATACTTATATAAACCACTACCATACATAACAGCTGTCTTTCAAATACCCTCAGAGTCGCCGCAAGCACAATGACCGTCTTTCCACTATTACTTACCTCTCTCTCCGTTGCACGCCAGTGCTCACTTAATTCGTTTTGTCGACCCACTCTCAGTCTGGACCACTTCTACAAATGTGCAGGTGTAACACTAAAACAAACGTCGTCACATCACTAACGTTATATCTCTATTTACAAAACGTACAAAACACAACATATGATCATGTATCAGGAACAGAAGCCTGCGCCACAGTGTACAGTGTACGCGGCAGATTAACGGTGTCCGACGATGTTGAGACGGACATACATCGAACGGAGTTGTACAGGCCATGCTATGTAATATACATGAACCCTTATCTCAAGCCAGTTATACATTTATTGTTTACACGTCTTCTTCAGGCACCAGGGTTTCATAGATTTGGTTTTCTTTGTCTCTTTTTCAGGCGCGCGAATGACGCGGAACGGGGACGCGGCGTACGGTATGGTGTCGGTGTTCCGGTCGTCGTGGTGTTACTGCTCGGGGTGGTGCGGGTCGTGCTGCGGGTCGTGCTAGAACGGGTGGCAGCTGTCGGGCACGGGCGAGGGCGGGAACGTGCCCATGCGCGGCAGCGTGCCGCACGGCGGGCCGAAGTGCGGGCGCATGCGCGGGCGGACGTCGCGCCACATCATGCCCAGCCGCCGCAGCGGCTGCACGTACCGCCGCTCGCACTCCTTCCCGCGCGACATCAGATAGCGCCCGAGCCTGAGCTACATCAGCGGCGCGTCCAGGGTCATGAACAGCAAGAACAGGCCCGGCGGCCCCTGCCGCGGCATGTCCTGCATGCGGAGGTGCCCGCCCCTCCACAGCTACCGCGACTACAACAGCGGCGGCGACCGGTACCGCCTCACGCGACACCCCACAATCGACAGCTTGCCG
>KV417525.1:0-47080 GCA_001630335.1 Athelia psychrophila | reverse complement strand
GTGCCCCGCGAGGTCAACCAGCTTCTGCAGCAACTCGGCCTCCCTCCTCTGCGGGTGGCGGGCCAACCAGAGCCCCGAACAATATTCATGCGTGAAATCTCCCTCCGTGCTCTTCTCGCGCCCATCATGATGCTTATCTTCCGCACCGTGCTACTGGTCTACTTCGTCAGCCCCACGCGGAAACCACTCTTCGGGCTGCTGGTGGGCGCGTGGATTGTCTACGAGGCGTGGGGCCCGCTCAGAGCCGCATTGAACGGTGCCGCACAGCGTGAAGCCGCACAAGCTGGGCCGGCTCCTGCACGGCAGGGACAGGAAGGCGGGGCGGGTGCTGCTGGAAACGCACAGGGGCAGAACGGTGCTGCTGCTCAACCGGGTGCACTGGCGCAGGATGGTGCAGTGGGTGCAGCAAATCGGCCGGGGGTGCGGCACGCCGCGTACGCTGGGACGGTGCTCGACAGCCTCGCGAACATCAACATACCCACCGAAGCCCAGGTACTCGCTGCGTCAGAACGGACGCCGCCCCCGCCTCCGCCAAGGCTTGCGCACAAGATCACGACGTTTGTCGCTTTACTGTTGCTGACGCTTCATCCTGCTGTGTGGGATCGCAGACGGGTGGCAGTGAGGCAACGCGAGGGGCACTTGCGAACGGAAACGAACGCGAGGGAGCGGCAGCCCGAGGCACCAACTGCTGAGGCTGTTGAGGGTGAGGGTACAGCGCAGCGGTCTGAGCAAGAGCGGATGGCTGCGGTGCGGGCTGACTTGACCGCAGTTCATGCGAGGCGGCCTCGATGGGTTCAGGATTACGTGGAGCGCGCCAGAAGCGGTGAATGGGTAGACGATTAGTTCTTGTATATTTGTCGATCGTATCTTCTGGTTTGGATAATGTGTATCATGTTTATAGAATTTCCTTGGTGAGAGGTGGTCTCTGTGATGAGCTGATCCCTTGTTCTTCAAAAGGCAAATTGGCGCTGATCGCGTCTGTTACATAGTGCTCAGGTCGCCTTGGAACCTTGCACCTTTGTATCTCTGCACCCCCATGTCGACGTTCGACGCTCTCATCGAAGACCTGACCCGCGATGCTCACAGAGCCCAGCCAAAAGATGCTCTCCAATTCTGCGCAAACTGGTGCCAGTCGAGGCTAGAGGAGCAGCGCACGCGCACCCGCGACAGCCTCGCGGAGCGTTCGAGCCCATTCGCTCGCAATTTCCCCACTGAGATGCAATACGATACGCCCCTCGGCCCAGGCATGGGACCGACGTCTGTTTCACCCTTCACGCACTCCATATCGCGCCCACGCTCTTCAATGCGCGATTCCATAGCAGCGAGTCCGTTCGGGACACTCAACATCCCCGGCAACGCACTTTTATCTTCGTACGACCCCAATGGCTTGTCTACGCCCGGTCGGTCGCCTTACAGTATGGATATACGCGACTTGCCTCCTACATCCCCGCACACGATGCGCCCATTGGGCTCGTACCCCGGCTTCAGCATCGATGGCCCTTCGCCAATGCACCCTCTTAGCGACAACGGCCCAGGCGACTACCTCCACCCACCCACCGGCGCCATCTTCGCGCGGCGCACCTCCGTCAGCGCCGAGTCCATCGCGGTGGACAGCTCGCCCGACGACACGCCGCTGCCGGTGTTCCCCAAGAGCGTGGAGCAGCTCACACGCATCAAGGCGTCCATCGCGAGCAACTTCATCTTCCGCGACCTCGACGAGGAGCAGGAGACGGGCGTGCTCGCCGCGATGCAGGAGCGCCCGGTGCACAAGGACGAGGTCGTCATCCGCCAGGGCGACGTCGGCGAGTACTTCTACGTCGTCGAGTCGGGCCTGCTGCACTGCTTCATCCGCCCCGAGCCACTGCCGCCCGCGTGGCTCACGGACGCGTCGACGCCCACGCAGAGCGGGCCGCCGGAGGAGAAGTTCCTGCAGCCGGGGTACCACCCCGACTTTGGCAGGAAAGTGGCAGAGTGCACGCCAGGCAACTCGTTCGGTGAGCTTGCGCTGATGTACGGGCACCCGCGGGCGGCGACGGTGCTCGCGATGGAGACGACCACGCTGTGGTCGCTCGACCGCATCACGTTCCGCACGATTATTCTGAAGGCGGCGCATCGGAGACGCACGATGTACGAGCAGTTCCTCGCAAGCGTAGATTTGCTGTCGTCATTGCAGCCTGAGGAACGGAGCAAGGTGGCGGACGCATTGGTGAGCTCGACGTATGTGGATGGGGAGGCGGTTGTGAGACAAGGCGAGATGGGCGACACGTTCTTTTTTGTGGAGGAAGGAGAGGCACGGGTAACAAAGGTGGAGAATGGACAGGAAGTTCAAGTGGGGCTTCTCACAAAAGGGAACTACTTTGGAGGTTTGTCTGATTCAATTGTTGTTATGCGTGCTCAGCTGACAGGGTCTCTAAGAATTATCCTTGCTGCGTCGTGCACCACGAGCGGCGACGGTCAGCGCGGTTGAGCGCCAGAATGCTTCGGCGCCCAAATTGAAGGTTGCGGCTTTGGAGGCACCAGCGTTCACGCGTCTATTAGGACCATTGCGGGAGATCATGGAAAGAAAAGCCGGCGAGCGATATGGCCCCGCCAGCAATTTCACACGCTAAAGAATGAAAGAGCATGTATTTTACCGTATTTCTTGGAGGTTGCAATCGCCGAGCGCTACCGTTGCGTTCAAGTAGCCGTGTTACTAGGAGAATACTCCGTATTCCCCCAGACGGTGTGCATGTGCATGGTCGTCAATGCAGAAGTGTTGAGCACAGCAATGATCCGAGTGATACAAAGTCAAGCGATCCTATCACGCAAGTTGGATGCTATTTCAACTTCAGTTAAGCTGAGATACCATCGTGAGTCAGTGATGGTGTGAAGTTATCGCTGCCATCTTGACCTGGACCTTTGATGGTATTTGGAGCTTGCTGGGATGCCTTCATTGTTGTCATTTAATTCCCCGCAAGATTTGGAGCGCCACGTCTTTGGTGGAGTAATATAAGTTGAACAAAGCCAAGGCGAGCTGTTTACGTCGAGTTTATGACAAAAACACAGCCATGTATTACCATACAAGGGTCGTAGCCGACCGTTTATGGCAACGGCCAACGCGGTTAACGTTGCGATGGGGACAACGGAGCGGAGGACCTTCGAATCGGGTCCTAAAGTGTGGAGTGAGAATCTAATCAAATGAACTCTCACATTCAACCCTGCACAATTGCTCTCTCGTCTCTCTCTCATTCATACCAGTCTCTCAGCTCAACCAGCTGCGCGTTCTGGGCTTCTCTAAAATCTCTTAAAAAACCGTAACACTGGCTTGAATAACCCACCCACTCTTTTACATTCCTTCAAATGCATAGCTCTCATGTTGAACATCGTGACATCGCAAAGAGGCAGGGCCTTTTTGGTCCTATAGTGTAAGTCCCACTTAACCCCCTTCAGTGCCATTGAGACTCATCCACATTGCAGAGGAAGCAGCTCTTCGTCTTCGTCTTCGGCTTCGGCCTTAGCTTCGACTTTGGCTTCAACTTCGTCCAGTACCGGCCCCTTAGGGTCTGTTATTGGTGGCCTTACAAGTGCCCTACAACCGTTGGAACCTTCGTCCACTACAATCACATCTGTATCCCTAACATCAACTTCAATCTCCAGCTCAAGCACCGACTCGTCCTCATCTTCGTCCTCATCTGTATCGTGAGTGCCCACCAATTCGTTGAAAAGCGGTTGCTGAACTCTCACGGAAGGTCTAGCTCCAGCACAAGCTCCTCGTCCTCAAGCTCTTCGTCTTCATCTTCGACCACTACTTCATCCTCGACGCCTTTGACTACAAGCACCTCCTCTACTCCTGTGTCCACGCCTACTCCCACGCCGACCAGCGTGGCCCTGTCGATCACCAGTGTTGGCGGGACCACGGTGACAGCCACAATAGCTGCTTCATCTTCTGCAGCTGCTACTCCGGCGGCAGGGGTATCCCAGTCCTTCCTGCAGAACAAGCCCCTCTCGAACGGTGTATTCGCGGTGGTAGGCATCATAGGTGCAATCATCCTCGCAATCATCTGCACCGTCTGGGTCCGCTCTGCACGCCAGCGCAACCTCGACCGTGAGGCGCTCGATTTCGATCCCGGCACACACATGCGCTTCACGGATGTTGACGAGAAGGAGAGGAGGAATAACTCCATGGAGGCGTTGAATCTCCGCCGCGCCGCCAGTCAGAACAGTGCCCGCACGCAGAACAGTGGCACCCATGGTAGCCACCATATGGGTGGCGGTTACCCCGCACCCCCTATGCCAGTGCGCACCGGCGACTATCCATTCGGCGGACACGGTACATACACTCAAACGACTGTGCCCTACCCAGCAGGCCAGCATGGATACGAGCAAGGGTATCTACCGCAGCAGGGATATGAGCAAGGGTATGCATCACAGATGCAGCAACAGCAGAACGGTAGCATGAGTCGCGGCCCGTCGCGCTCGCCCCAACCGGGCTATGCGCCCCAACCCGGACCGGGCTACGATTCTCCGAATCCGGTGTATTTCATGGACTCTCAGCAGAACCCGGTCATGCCAGCTGCCGCGACTGTCGCCAGCCAGCCACTGCGCCGTTTCTCCTTGATCAACTCGCCACCACCTTCGCCGTCCGCCCAATCATCCAATGTCGGCAGGCGCGTGAGTTCGAGGATGCCCGACCCAGCTAGCACCCAGATGCCCGTCTCCCCAGCTCTCCCTGATCATTTCGGCTCCGACGAGGACATGCCCGGCCCGTACAGCGGGGTGGTCGCATCTCTCTACGAGCCAACCCCACACTCTCTCAAGGTTAGTATTTAACGCCCAGTTCATGCAGAGACGATGTTGACCATGCTTTCAGGTTGCCAACAAGTAACCATCATACCACCCAGACCATATACCCGCGTCCGCGGGAACCTAGCTACTGCTTTTTGCCGTTTTTTGCTACCCCCGCGCGTGCGCATTTCGTAGATATTTAAATGCATAGTCCAGTCGTTACCTATTCACACGTGTGCGCCCTGGTTGGCTGTTCCGCGACTGTTGCAGAGGCGTTGATCGCCTTTGCCGCACACCTAATCGAGCATCAGGATGTTCGAATGTTATTTAAAGCTATTTAAAGGCATCAATATGAAATTTGAAGTGAGCCGACAACTAAGCATCCATGCTGCCGCTTCTGCGCTTTTCGCCCTCCTGCTTGCCCTCTCCAGACTCCGTCACGTCTGAATTTTGCTCGATAACATGGTCCTCAGGTTTGTGCTCCCCTGGCTTCCCGTACAAGCGCCACTCTCTCCGCTCCAGGAACCAGACAAGCCCTGTCACACCTAACGTCGCAATGCATGTGCATATCATGGCGATCATACCCTTGCGGAAGCGGGGGGCATCCGTAGCAGGGTAAAATAGGAGCGGCCACCACGCGTTGACAGCATTGTTCATCATGCTTTTGGTAGGGTTCAGCTGGTATGAGGAGAACGGGGCGGGAAAATAACTCACTTCATGGAGGCGAGAACAATGCCCCGCTCTTGACTGTCGTCGGCGCATATCTGGTTCGCCCATCTGGAAAATATTGTTGTGATTGAAATGGCCGATAGGGAGAGGCACTCACGCAAATGTGGTTGCTTGGCCTGCGTACGAAGCGCCTGCCAGATCTGCCGAGGCTCCATTAATACTTCATGCGATAGAAGAGCGCGATGATGAACTCACAGTACGCAAAAAATTTCAGTCCAATAGGGCTGCCCCACGCCAGGATACAAATCGCTGCGATAGTGCACGCTATGCACATGTAAACTAGCACGGGCCACCGAACGCGTGTATAATCCGTCCACGTCGCGCATACAAGGGTTGAGACAATGCCGAAAGCTGTGACTCCGCTCGGATAGTTATCTGAGACGCGTTCAGTTTATATGCAGTTGTTGAGAAGGAATGTCGACAACTCGCCTATCTGTTCGACGGTATACCCGCCGATGGCTTTGAGCCACTGACCCATCAGGTTGTTAGAGCCGAAACTTTCGGTTTGACCTGAGATAGCAAACTACGAAGAGCTGAGTTCCATCCAAGAACCGATGGTGCGCGATGACTCACCAACAGTGTGCAGGCATACCAGCGCCACTTGGTGAAAACTCGCCGAGCAAGATTCCAAGATAGGCGATGGGGCTTGGTGTCGGAGCTCAAACGGCTCGTTGACAGGAGACGCTCCTGTGTACGTTAATGAATTTGCCATTTGGATGGACGAGCGATGGAAATCGAGCTGCACCTCTTCGGAGAGGTAGAAGGCCTTGGTGGTGGCTGGAACGTCAGGGAACACCAGAAATCCGTACAATGCTATAGGAAGAGTGATGACCCCATCTATAATGAATCTGACATACGCGTGCGTCAGAAGATAATGCTGTTGCGAAAGTTAAATGTACTGACAGCCATCGCCATCCACTGCGACCCGCGTGGCCGTTGAGGTTTCTAATGACGACAGTGTTAGACATGGAAATTGTATGGCCTTGAGAGCTTACTTGTAGACTCCGGCCTGAAGAATACCAGAGAAACTGCCATTTGAATAACAGTAAGCGTACAGCGATACAGAAGGCCCCGACATGCTTACAGTGTCCCCGCAAGACCGGAGCTAGTGAATATACCCGATCTCTTGCCCAACTCTCCGGGCTTATACCAGGAGCCAAGTATGTAATGTGTGCCAACGAAGGTGGAAGCCTCTACCACGCCCTGGAAGAATCTAATGATATAGATCTAACTGGGTTTTAGCCGTCGTCTTCTAGAATATGGGAGTAGGACAAGAATGCGATACCTGTTCGACACTGTGCACAACGCTCGTGCAAAAAGTGAGCACACCCCAGATAATTTGCATCGAGGGCAGCCATATTCTCGGTGAGACGACTTGTAGCATCAGGTTATCTGTCCCCATAGTCACTTAGCTATGTAGCTTCTGGCGATGTTTGGCGAACAATCTTACTGGGTATCATGCCGACAATGTATCCGCAAGTGAATATGGTGGATATTTTCTGTTTCGTTCGCATAGTTCAATAAGAAAAGTGTACTTCGGATTGGACTCAAGTGACCAACATTATAGTCGTTCCCTTGCATGTTCAACTCTTCTTTCATACCGGAAACGTATGCATTTGCAACATTTGAACGATCGAGATAGTTTGTGAAGTACTATACACCTTTCAGCCTAGATTCTAAGCACAAGTCACTGTCGTGTCGGTCCGAGCCCTCACCATTAGACAACAGTAACTCAGTATGAACCTGGCCCAGGATCATCGGTATGAAATCGATCTCCTTGCTGGTGATAGAATAGCTCGCGTACCAGTCTATTTTGAAAAGCAATCTCGTCTCTGCTCGTGTGCTTGGAACCTCACCCCAGATAAACCGCAGAATGCCTTGCAACATGTTTGCCCAGCGTAATCCTTCGGGGAAAGAGTAGGTTATATGAGACAACCGAGTTGATTCATATATAACAGGTCAGAGGTGTTCCGAGAGGTGTTCAGTCCTTCGTGTGTGCACGGAGGAATGCGCACAAGCACCGAGACATTCATACTATGATCTTCAAATTATTTTACCCTCTGGCTTTCTACTGAATTTGTATATAGTGAGTGGTACTTACTACAGGTAAATACTCAGCACAACGACGATATTTTGTACAATCTTAGCTGCTTGACTTCGCCGACTGGATTTAAGATTAGTAAACTCTCACATGTCACCGCCTTAGTCCCAACGACCGATCAGAATCGATCCCGACGGCGCCTGCTTTCAACTCCTACGTATCTTGTCCGCCAGGTTCCACCACCTTCCACTGGCCAGCACACTGTGCGCCCCGGCTTACTCAGGAGGTCATCTGCCTGGTCACATTGCTTAGGATGGGACTCACCATATCATGTATTCGCCTGTTATTCTCCTTTCTGGCCATTTTATAACAAATTCACCATTCACTCTGCCATGGTCATATCTCGCTATGCAGGATTCGTCAGGAAAAGTCTTTAGCAGCTGCACGAGCTTCTTCCAGTGAAAGTCAGATTCGCCTAGGCATGTATCCTTTTGCCTTGCTAAACGCTACAGCACGCCATTTTTACGCAACGGGGCGCGACAATCGGGGCGTCCGTACGCGTAATGAACCGACGCTGCGAGGAATCCCGGGGCTCTTGACCTCGCCGGAATAAACTTATAAATCCAACTATCATGATACGCCATGGCCTCGGATCCGTGGCAGACCTACCGAAAAAGGCCGTGACGGTGGTTGAGACGTCGCCGAACTCTCTTCCATCCCCTTTTCTATGTAAGGTAGTCTTTTTCAATATCATACGAGCAACATATTGGACCTTTGGCAACATGTGGTCCCCCTAGTGTTGTAAGTAGTACTTCCTTGTTTCTAGAAATGGAACCCGAGTGTATTATCGAATGACGAACACCTTGCAGCAATTTCAAAGCGTTCGCGCAACCCACCAGTAGATCCGAGCCCGAAATCTTGGCGACAAAGACTTACCAACCACTGACAGCTGACATCATCCATGATACCCTCCTTGCTCTCCGATGGAACTGTGTTGCGCCGCGATAGCCTTACGTGAGATTCATTTGCCGAAACACCACCTTACTCGCTTTATGTTTGCGACACGCCGCCCGAGCTGACTGAATCGGTAGGTCAGTGGAAATGATATATAAGCCAATATGCTGTGGTTTATAACGCGACCTTTCGGTTCCGAAGATACCCCACTTGCTGTCTTGCTATCATTTCACCATGCACCTACGAATCACCCTGCTAGGTGTCCTGGTCAGCACCGCTGTTCAGGGCCTCGCTGCACCCACCACTATCCCAAATGAAACACTGTCGGGAGAGCTCGACGCCTTGGTAACTAATCCAAAGACGAAGCTTGATGTAATGATCAACGAGGACCATCACCACCATGGTGCTCCCTTACTGACATTGAACGAGACCGCCGTACTCATGTGGCACAGTCCTACTCCGCCCTCGTATTGGACAGTTGATGTTGTGGAAGGATCGGGGCATAAGGGTTTGATGATTGTCCACGGCATCGTGATGAGTGCTGCGTTTTTTGTTGCACTTCCTGCGGGTGCGTATGGGGTCGGTAACAGCATCAAATGTGTAGCTAATCATTTTGTACTGTTTCGCAGCCATTGCGATGCGTTCTGTGAAACATGCATGGCGCAGTGTCGCCACATGTGCATTCTATGTGTTGTGTATTATCGGTTGCTCTGCGAGCGCCCTGTACACAAAAATTACTCCCAACATGTAAGCGCCCAAAGGTTCAGCGTTATTATCAAGACCGAGGGTTGACGCATCACACGATCAGGTACGAAGATCAAAGGCACTCTCGACACGGATATTTTATAATCCTGGCGGCCGTTTGTCTGTCGATCTTGGACTGTATAGCCATCGTAGGGCGGATGGTGGTCTATTTCAGGAGCGGAGATCGCCGAAAGTCCGGATTGAAAGGCTTTTGGCGCTCTGTCATTCTGGATCGAGAGGAGGACGTTGTGGCAGGCTCACCTGCTGAGTACACTGGTCTCGTGGCAGAACCAGAGGAGTATGACTACCCAAAGCCGGAGGCCATCGATGACGAGACTGAGCCGCTCCATGCTCGCCGCAAGCAGCCCCTACTCCAACCACTCCAAACACACACCTCGGAATCCAGCAGGCGCACGATACACTGGGCCAGCGACATTCATAGCCACGAACACTCACGGTCTGCTGCTTCCGATCGCACATTCATCATTAATGCTCTTTCTCCGCGGAAGCAGTACTCGGACGATACCTTGTACGAAAGCGACGGTTTCAGTTCAGTACCGCAGACACCCTTGCTGCATCGCATCCGTTGCGTGGCTTTCGGGACCATCGAAAGGGGCCTTGTCGTTGGTGGATTCGTGCAGTTGCTCAGTGGCATAGTCGTCTACACCGGTGGTTGCAGGGAGAACTACATCAACGGTTGTCTTGCGCATTTAATCAAGGGTGGCATCTTCTGGTGCTATGGTCTTATCACCTTTGCGCGGTTCCTTGGCAGTTTTGCTGATCTTGGGTGGGCCTGGAACCGTTCACCACAAGGCGGTTATGTCAGCGCGGAGTTCGTCGAGTCATTTGTGATCTTCACATATGGCATCACCAATACATGGATGGAAAGATTTGGCGCGAATGCTGGTGATCCCTTCACCACCAAGCAGCTCCAGCATATCAGCATCGCCGTAAGATCAATCAAATGTCTCTATGTTTGCGCTAACAACGCACTATGTAGGTCATGTTCTGGTTTGCAGGACTGATTGGAATGGGCATCGAGTCAAAGCGCGTTCGCAAGTGGCTTGCGGCATTATCTCTACAGAGCGCATCCAACTCAGCAGAAGCGTCAGCTGAGCCCCCTAGCTATATCGCTAGCTTCAATCCCTTTCCCGCACTGGTCATCGGTGTAACAGGAGCAGCCATGAGTGCTCATGCTCAAGCATACGTCTTTCAGGTATGCCTTTCATTCTTTGCTTCTCATCTTGCGGGCTCGCTGACGATTTTGAAGGTTCAAATACACGCGCTATGGGGATACCTGCTTGTAGGATTCGCAATTTTACGGTCCTTGACATATTGTTTCCTTTGGCTTGGGCCCCCGCGTTCCCTACTCCCATCTCGGCCTCCAACGGAGGCCCTGGGAAGCTTCTTCCTTGCTTGCGGTGGTTTAATGTTTATATTTAGTACTGAAGAGTTGACCTTTGCGGCGATGAGGCAGGGACGTGATGGTCAGTGAATCCCTCAAACTACTTCGTCAATGATACTGAAAATGTCGCTAAGATATGATGTTCTTCCTAAACGCGGCTGTTTCCTTAACATGCTTCGCGTTCTGCTGGACATTTTGTGTTGTGGCTTTCAAGGGGTGGCTCAAATCACGCACGATGCCCCCGCTATCTTATCGCAACTCTGCATGACTTATGGCGAACAAATATTCACACTAAAACCCTAGGCCTCTGCTTATCGATTCCCTTCTGGATGTATCCTTTGTTTCACCTGTTTCATGCGTTGTACTACTTGATTGCACACTATTGTGCTTCACCGTCATCCTCCACACTCAATAATATTACTCATCCGAAAAACTGCTACGACTTGGCGGTATGACATGGCAACCGATAGCACTCGATAATGATTTCAAAGCGTTATAATAATAAATTGATTTCTTCAATACTATGACATAGATGAAGCCATCCAAACGAAATCGCCCAGGGCTCCCATCCATATCCAGAAACCCGACCAGCCACATCCAACGAAGCCTTTCCAGCAGCTCTGGCGGTTGTCAAAGTCAGTCTGATACAACACTCGAGCCAGTTGAGCAGAGGCGAGACCAACTCCCATGTAGAATGGTGCTCCTTGCACATTTAGGTAGCCGGCGTATGAAATCAGAGACATGCTCGACAGAGAAAGTCCAGAAAGGATTGAGCGCGAGTGGGCGCCAAATAGCAACGCGGTAGAGCGGATGCCTACGTTTATGTCGTCTAATTTGTCCTATCAAGCACATGTAAGTGAACAGTCGAGCGTTTAAAGCCTTGTCGACGAACCTGGTGAGCATATATGCTGTCATACACAAGGGTCCAACAAACACCGCCTGCGTATAAAGGGATGCATACTCCCCAATTAACTTGTCCAGCAACTGCGGACCACCCAAGCAGTGCACCCCAGTTGAATGCAAGGCCTGGCAAATAGTGAGTATAAAAGAAACCGATGAGGAGTACAACGGCATGCACCCAACACTGCTTGAGGCCAATGTGTCACCCTCTTCATAAGAGGGTAAATTGTAACAACGGATAGAGATGATGCTCCTAACAAGATGCTTGTGTACATATGGTTGAGTGGCTGTAAGAAAGTGCAGGGAAAGGGAAGACTTCACACCTGTACCAGTTGAGCTGTAATAGAACACCCAAGCCCACCGTCAGTTGCCCACCAAGAAATGCGATGGCTTGTGTTGTGTTTATATCTCCTCGAGCTAATGGTCTATCCTTCGTTCTCTCTGACATGAGACATCAGAAAACGCACACGTTCGACCAGATTGACAAAGGCAACGCACCAACAGCTTTGTCCAGATTTCTGTCCCAAAGATCATTGATGGTGCACCCCGCCCCGCGCATGACAAGGGCACCAATGCCAAATAAGCTGATATACGTCAGAGGAGTGGTATATGGGAGCTTCAGCGCGTAAGAAGCCATTGTGATAGACCATGCTGGGATGCTAGGTTCATTCCGAATATCATCCTGATGAGTTGTGAAGAAAGACTTACTACATGGATAAAACAGCAGCAGTGTGCCTATGGGTTTGTCTATCCGAGTCAGATACAAGTATGGTTGTACCCTCGCCGGAAGACGATCCACCCATGTCCTTGCCGGCACGATCGACGTTGCAGCATTGGTGGGTTTCGGTGCTTCCAGTGGCAAGCTTGGCTTCAGGTGTGTCGACAGTGTCCGTAAAGAAAGGATAGAATGCCTGTTGGGGCCATATTGTCTGGCATTGGGATGTCCGAATCGGTGGTAACAACGCGCTTGGAAGAAGCGGTTCATGAGCGCGAACTTACGCGGAGTTAGGCGCCGGTAGCAAATGTATGTAAAGAATGGCAAGTGATCGTGACTTGCAATTCAAGTCCAAGTTGTCGCTTACAACGTGAAGGATTTGGAAGGATAATTTGAAAGGGAAATATGTTCATAATTGTGATTCCCCAGTAGAACGTCCATGTTACAACATAATTGCACAATTTTGGCAATGTGAGGTCAGGGTAGTACATACAAGAGTGTGAAAGCAATACAACATCATGATAATCCATCCAAGTAGTAGGAATTGAGACCCGGGTAAACTGATATTGGTCTACCATTCCTTGGCCAGTTTGAATGACCATTCCCAGTCTGAAATAGGAGCTGATTAGCCGGAACTGCTGGGCCCCCGCCCGATCCAACCACTCACCTGCGTACACTTCACCATCGTCGTCCAAGACACGGCTTCGGACATTGTAGGTGCCAGAGCGAGCAAGCATACCGGAAGGACTCTCTTCAGGGTCAAAGACTTTGGTGTACGGCTTTCCCTCAGGAGTGGGACCGTAGCTACCAAGCATCTGTTCGAGTTTGTCCACTATGAAAACATTAGCATGTAAAGGGCGGTGAAAATGGTTGCGTCCATGGGCACCTCTGACACCAGCGCGCTTCACTATCTGGATGTATCGGACGCCCTATAATGAAATATGAGCTAAAGGGATATATGATTCACACCAGATATCCCGCACCGAGATAATGGAGTGGTTGACTTTGAAGGCGATCTGGACACTATGGTTTGGGTGTGATGAGCGCATCCCTCTCAAAATTGATTTCAGATACTGACTTGTACTCTACACCTTCTTTGATAATGAAGGGATCTGACTTGGATTGAGGCTTTGCTACATCAAAGGCAAGCTTCTTTCCGGCAGGCAAAGTTGGAGATGTAAGTTCCAAAGTCAAGACGGTGACCTACGCCAGTAAACTGTCAAGTAAAGCGCCAGCTATGTTCATATAGAGCTCACCTTGGGACCAGAGGTGTCGGCAGCGATGGCACCGTTTAACCCAAGGCTGGCTTTCCACCGGGCCAAACTCTCATCCTCGGCATCAAGCTAGAGCAACTATATCAGCCTTTGTAGATAGATCGGGGAATGATAATTACCTGAGCGTACTCGGATGCGCTCTTCGCTGCGGTGGGCTTGTATCCTTTGTAATCGGGCCAGCATTAAGTGCGCAATGTGGTGAAAGCGGGACAAAAGACGCGTACCTGGGGTGGATGAGGGTGCAAGATCTTCGTGATCGTCACCTGGCTAGATAGGAAGCAGATGAGGGACTTGGAGTGAGATGGGGCAGAAGAAAAACACACTTGAGCAGACATGGTGGTGGTAGGGTTGTCAAGAACAAAGGGATTCCAAAAGAACAGCTCAGCTTGCCCTTGCCGCGGCTGCATTAATTTTCACATATGTAAGGGTTTTGCCGCTTTGCCTCCGTCCAAGTTCAACTACGCCCGCATTGTAAACAAACATTCAAATCCAAACATAGCACATGTTGTTACATACAATGCTTGAGATAATATATATAATATGTCGACGACAGTGCTAGTGCACTGCACAGACATGTTGTAAAAGAAAATGTAAAGCGAACTGGACCAAGATATGAAGAGTGCACAGTACATACTGATTTAGCAGGGTGACGACGGGTCCTTAGGTGACCCGGGATGCATTGCCTCTGCAAAGATAATATATTATCAGCTCGAATGCCATCCATTAGAAACGAAATCAACGCACCTCCTTTGAACCAACACTTCCCCTTGCTTAAGTCTGCAAAGCACCAGCCCGTCAATGATTAAATAGCAGATGCACCGGCTTGGCAGTGATACTCACGGAAACACTTGGGGCCATTGGGACAGGCATGACCCCAACAGCATCGTTCTCCATATGGGCATTGGAGGCCTGTCAGGGGTAATGAGCACTGTCTCGATAGACGATGTAAGGCCGCTCACCATTTTTCAAAAAATTGCAAGGCGCTTTTTTGGCGTTGTTTGCTAACACTGCACGCTGCTCGGCTGTCAGCTCGTATTTGTGAGAATATTTGCATGCTCCCTGCACTCAGGCTGTGAGTACGCTACCACCTTGCTACCATCACTCAAGCGTAGAAACGCACGCCTTTAAAACAGGACATTAAATAATATTCGTTGCATGGCGGAGGGTTTTGTTTGTGAAGAGGCTAGATGTTGGATCATTCAATAAATTGTGGCAGATGTATTGGGATGAGATTTACCAGCGACGAGTCAATCAGCCTCGTCTCACCAATGGACGAGCTGTTGGATGGTGAGCGAGGGCTCATGAGTCCTCCGTTGGTGGTGACCGACGACGAGCCCGGCATTGCCAATGGTGTTAACTTGAGCGGGTAATAGGGCGGCTTCTGAGCCAAGAATAACTCGTCAAGTTTAAGAGACGGGAGGCATAGCTTGTGCAGCTCGCTATTCATGTCCTCGTGGCCTTCGAGAATCACCAATTTCCCTAGCAGCTGTTCATTTTCCAATAAGCTCATGGTCGATGAATATCCGGTGTCGTTTCCGCCTAATGCAGAGTGAGGGGAACTCAGGCGAAACAGATGGAGGACGACTTACCGCAGAAAAACATTCTCAGCGTTTGGGGGAATCGAGCGAAGGTCTGGATATATTCTATGCACAGTCAGAAACGAGTGGTCGTATGGAAGAAGGCAGCTCACCTCTAATCTTGAACTCGACCGCGTCCTTGCCATAACCGACATCAATCATTAGGAATCGAGGGCTGGCCTGGCTAAAGCCGACACAAAATGACTCGAATTGCTCTTGGGTGCAGATGTCATGGCTTGCAAGGGCATTTAAAAGCCCCGTTTTGTTGAAATAAATGGTAACCCAAAATGACAGACCACGGCCGAATACTTGTATGTCCTCGTCCGAGAGATATTCTGCGATGCCTTTTGTGATTTGCTGTGCGGCTTGCCTGCCACCAGCTTGACCCATTCTAAGAAGGGCCTCGGTGAAAATATTGTCATCGCCATCGAGCACACATAGGATGAGAGGATTTTGATTCTAAATATTAGCCATGAGTACGGTGTGATGAGCGAGTAGCAAATAAAAGGATGACCTTAAAAGATCCTAAAGAAGACAATTGTCGATTAAGGGTTGAAAGCTGCACGTTATGCGCATTTACTTGACGTTCAGAGGCATCGAGGGTGGTTGCATGCGCTTGCTTCCAGACCGCCAATTCGGCTTCGAGCTCGGCGACCCTGTTCTCGAGCTCCGTGTTACGTTTCACTGTCGAGGTGGAAAGATCTAGAATGCCACCTGTCAGTTTCTCCCAATACCATATCACCACATCACCAACTCAAGAGCCTCGTGAGTGTGTCGTCCCTGCAGCGCACACTGCTAGTCAGTAGCTTGACAAAACGAACATCAAGCGAATACTGACCAAAGCTGACTGGTCTCGGCGGCCGGTGGCAATGACATGATGCAACGGAGGTATAACTTTATGTCGGCCTTCGAGTAACGAGGAACAGTAAATGAGTTAGAATGAAGGGAGGGGGAGACTCGGACAAGCGACAAGTTGATCGTTTAAGACCAAGGCACGATGTATTGTATTGCCCTCGATGCAACAGGCTAGATTCTCGGAGACTTTGCACTATGGATGTATCGCGAGTTGCGTGGGGCGGAAGCACACAAAAGGCGAAATGGCATTGACTTACATGAGCGAACTTACAGAGCTTATATCCGCCGGGAATGTTCTATCAGAGCAACATGACAGACTGCGCCTGGATCAGCGTTGTTCAAGACGGAGGTGGTCCTTTTTTGGTTCCGCTTATGTTCAAACCCCGCCAATTGCCGATTTTACACTCCGCGAAATTGATCGGAAGCAACTGGCATAATTAACGATGCATGAATTGCCATACTATGTATTATACAATGCGTACAGTTGAGCATGGGAACGACTACTTATCAAATTCAGGGTTTCGAAGCACTGTGCATTCCGGCTGTCCGGTTACAACGTCAATCACAACCCCATCATTCTTATAAAAGAAATATACACACCTCCTCTGAACTTGCATCTGCCTTGTGCATAGAAGTGACATTTGGTAGTGGCAGGACAGGCATGCCCATAACAACACTGTTCCCCAAACAGGCAAACTTCGTCTGTTCAAGCATGTGATCAGCGTGACTCGGCGGAGACTCGAAGATGTCAGATTATTACTTCTGTTCTTCGCGGGACAAGGCGCCTTGAGGGCGTTCGATCGGATAGTCTCATAATGTTCCTCTTGCAAAATATACTCGTGGCTGTATTTGCATTCGGCGCCGTGCTTGCAATTTGCGATGTAAAACAGTGTGCATGGAGGCGGCTTGTGCTTCGAAAGCGGCTGGGGATCAATGTCAGCGGCAATAATGCGATTTGGCGGATAGAAAGTGCTCAACGATATGTGGGTTGACGTGTCTAGACCCAGTCACAAGTAGAGACGCGTGAGTTTCGGATGCTTCATCACTCGTGTCACTTGCACCACTACTGCCGGCCGCGTCAAGCTCCGGCGTCACCGGCCGGCTACGCACCACTTTCGCGGCCACCACTTGGGCAGCCTGTAGGGCAGATTTGTAGCTAGGAGGTGCCGGGGGGCGAGATAAGGAGGCCGCAGGTTCTGAGGCGAAAGGTAGCGCGTCCACTTTGTCTTGGGTGGACGTAGGCGCCGATACCCCCTCGAGCGCTGGCAGCTCGGATTTAATCTTCGGCTTTGGATCCTGTGCGCCTGATGTGCATACATTCTGCAGGGACGATGGAGGCAAGGGAGTTAAGGAGCGTGGCGCCTGCGAAATATCACCTGCGAATGATGCTGAGCGTGAGCGACCGTGCTTGAAGCCGGGATTGGGGCCGTTTTGAACGGTCACCAATTTATCCGGGATAAACAGGTTTGGCACAGTCAACGTTGGCAAGCTGAGCTCGTCTATGCTAGCTGCGGACTCAGTGTAGCCACGCAGAAGGACAAGTTTATCTTGAAACCCGGCTGTGATGAGTGAACGAAGACTTATGGCGTAGCCGTTATCGTGGCACCCTATAAGAAGTTGCTTTAAATTGGTTGCACGGAAATGAATGGCTTAATGACGCTGACCGGCAAAAAGTATTTTTGACGTTTGGGGCAAGCGGATATTATCTTCCAAATGCACTATAATGCGGATGCCGTAAGTCGGGGGTATGGAAAAGAGTGGGGGGACGCACCCTTGATCTTCGCGTCAGCTTGCTCTTTGCCGCTACCGACATCAACCATGATGAATCTTTCCGCGGCTTGATTAAATCCAAAAGTAAAATCGTCAAATTTATGTTTTGCGTTGAAGTGTCCTGCCCGCCCGATGGCTTCGACCAGGCCCCGTTTATTGTAGAACACGTAGACGTAGAGGTGAAAGTGGTCCAACTGGTACTTGGTAGTGAAGTCCTCGCGCACGGACTCCGCCAGCATTTTGGCAGCTAACAGCCCACCTTCGTGGCCTTGACTGATGAGGTCTGGCGAGAATATGGCACCGTCACCATCTATCAAACACACGACACGGCGGTCGGCAGACCCCTGAGCATACTTTAGTCAAACGGACTCATCCAACTTAGCAGAGAAGAATTACCCGTAAGACTGATATTTGAATTTGAGCCTCCATATCCGAACGCTTCAAAGCTTCAGACTCTTGCTTAAGCTTTGTAAGTTCTTCCTCCAATTCGAGTTTACTGAACGATATTGTCAGATGGAGCTGATCAATCCATCAAAGCGCAAAGACTTACCTTTTATTTTCAGCAGAGTATGCGCTCTTAAACGCTTTTACGTCTGTGGTCAATTCTTCAATCTGCTGATAGAAACGAGTTTCATCCGCCAGAAGGCTCTGTATTTGCTCTATAAACCGATCAGAGTGGACTCGGACCTGTGTGCTGACGAGCACACTCACGGCACAATTGGCTTAGAGGCGCCTCTCTAGTAGACATAATTGAGAGCCGAAACTCGTATGATATGGGTAAAAACCTACATGGCACTTCGTCGAGCCTCTTCTCGAGTCATAGGAGGTGAGTGAGAGTCGATAAGTCCTTCCATAGCTAAGATGTTGCAGATTCCAATGCAACTGGATCGAGGATAAAGTAAGCCTTTGCAGCCATGTTACCGTAGTATTTATGCCTCAATTGTAAATGCGACATGCCATACGTAGCCTGATCATCTGCGTAGCATAGCATATAGAACGCCGAGCACAGGGCCACTGGCACGTGTCGTGATCCATGCCCCTCGTGCATTCCTGGGCACGCACGCAGATGCATCTAGGCTGGGCACGTAATCAGAGATAAGGCTGAAGCGTCCAGATCCACAGTGAAAGAGTATATTTGTGCCACGGTGACGAGGTCATGTAGGGTCATGGGGCAGAAGAACGACCATGATGCCTGCGTGTTCAATTGCAAGTCCGCATCAAGGTACGATCAAGCCAGATTTCCGGGGCACATGCACAATAGGATGTAGCGCTTGCACGCAGCTGCAAGCTAGTCGCACATTGGCTGTGCGTTAATATGGAAGAACAGTGGGGCTTCAAGCTTCAGGGCTATCCTGACAGCGGCGCGGCCAAGTGCCAGCATGGTCCGGTGTGACACAAGTTCCTCTCACAAAGATTCAAAGCAAGGGACACGATCAGCAGCGTACAAAGCATCGATTAGATTGAATATGTCCACGTACGTCCAGGAGGGAAAAGGAGGTCTAAGTTGAAGTTTGAAATCAGTGCGCCTACGCTCCTTCGATTTGTCAGCACACGTGCAGCGTTGGGTCTGATTAATTACAATATTATGCGCATTATTCAATTATCGCCTAATTATCGCCCGTGAAGAAACAAACAGCTAATTCTACATAAAAGTAACAAGTACCCCGATGCCTGAAGAAACAAAAGAAGTCTGTAGTACAATCAATAGTACATAAAAAGCCACATTGATGTGCACAAAGGACCTTTCAGCGTCTTGGAGGTCTGATCTCTGTGCCATTACTCCCGCCCCCATTTTCATCCTGAGCCGTACTGCTTGAACCACCACCACGCCCAAAGAAGAAAGTCTCTGCAGCATTGAACGTGTTCCGTAAACTGCGCTTCACACGTCTTCCCCTGCCCTCTCCCATATCTCGACTCTCGTGGGCGGGATTGGCAAAGGCAGAATGGACAGAATCATGTAGCTCTCTCGCTGTGGGCGACGAGGGCTGCGATTCCGCACTGCCCCTCAACTGAGGCCATGCGACCCGTCCATCTGCAGTGCCGCAAGTCGCATCTTCTGAGATATCCATGGGCATATACTGGTCTTCATCTTCAACCTGGACTCCGGCAGGGCGCGCCTCGTGCGTGGAGGTACGATGGGACGGTCCTGCGATAGCATTGAATGATCGAGGTACCTCTGTGGCACGTCCGGGGCCTAGAAAGCTTGCATGGCCATTTGTACCGTTGTCTGCGCCTCGTCCGTGACCGATCTCCGCGAAATCAAGCTCAGGAGTCAAAGCACCATTACTTCTCGAAGATGCTGCCACTCCTTGATATGTACGGAAGAAGGCGCCAGTTGACTGGTTGGTGCCAGTGCTGCGGTTCGAAGCGATATCGCTTGGGGTCGGGGAGGTGGACGTTTCAATTACAGGCTGTTGCCCAAATGCCCGGGTGACAGCGCGGCGGGTAGTAGCAGGCGCTGCAGGCGTACTGGGCTGTGTATTGAGGCGGATAGTGCCGTTAGAGGGTGTGACTGAAGCAGGTAAGCCTCTTATGGTCCGGTCGCGATGCATTATAGGCTCGGGTTGTTGTGGTTGCGAAGGATGGGATTGGGATGGTGTGGGGCGGGTTTGGAAGCTGGCGAGGTTTGCATTTGAAACAAAATTGGAGTGTGAATGTGGCCGATGGACAGGAGTGCGTTCAAAGTCCTCCTCCTCGTCACCTTCGTTTCCTGTCTCCATCTCCGCATCCGGAGTAGTCTCTCCCATATCATCGTAATCTTCATCGTACTCCGTATCATCATCATGATTCCCATCTTGAGTCATGGTGTGTACAAGGTCCATAAGATAGGCTCTGAGCTCAGAAACCCCCTTTCCGGAGTATACACAAAACGCAGTGCGTTGGCTTGTATTGAAGTCCTGCAATAACAGGCGCGTTAGTTGTGTAAAAATGAAAAGAAAGGAAGAGATTACCGATGGTGGGGGTCGGCAGAACTGTTGCAGCTCGGGTTGACGGAAGGCGGGGATACCAGTGAGACTCAGATGGGTAAGTTTGTGCAGTTTGTCGAGCAAGAAATGGATGGCCATTACGGTGATTTGGTCGCAATAAGAAAGGTGAATTCGCTCCAGAGTTGGGGCCCGTTGAGCTAATGAGTAGACCGCCTCGTCCGTCAAGTTATTGACGCGTACGAGCCCAATGCGACGTAGCTTGTGCAGACCACACAGCTCATGCACAGACAGGTCCGTCAACAGTACACAATCTATACCGATATTAGATGGAGGCTAAATCGGAAATCGAAATTATGCTCACTTGCAAAGTCAACATATCGGAGTCGCGTACAACACCGTGCCAACGTCTTGACTGAACGGTCTGTGATACGGGCAGCATGCCCCAAATGAAGATAATGCAAGTGCTTCCCCAGTTTGCATATGTTTTCCACCGATCTGTCCGTCAATTTGGTGCATTTAGAAAACACGATGTTGCGAATTTTGGGAGAGTATGCGATGATGCCTTCCACGGCGTCGTCCGTGACGAGATCACATGCGGTGAGATCTAGCATTCGTAGATGATCGAAAGGCTTGGATAGTACTAGCGGCGGGAGGTCGTCGGCCAGCTTGGCGAACGAGGATGGGAAAGGATCGTTGGTGGCAGTGTGACTGATTTCCGCACGGGGAGGGGCAGGAAACGCCGCATCGGTCAAGCCAACGCAGTGTGCCAATCGCATCTCGCGCATGTGAGATGAATGCAGCCATATGGAGCGAATAGACCTGTCGGTGATGAGTTTGCAGTGGTTGAGGTCTATTTCCAGGAGGAGAGGGCACCGCGTGGCCAAAGCGGACACTGATTCATCAGTGATCAGGTCCACATTGCTGAGTTTGACGCGTCGAAGAAGAGGGCAGTTGTTGGCTAGGGCCATTATCCCCACATCCGATACCTTCTTGCATCCAGCCAAGTTGATGCCTTGTAGCCGCCTCGCGGCGTTGGCTAGCCCCACAATTGCCTTGTCCGTGCATTCCGCCACACCGGTGAGATCGATCGCGACGAGATTGGAGAGGCAAGGAAGCACGCGCGCCAACGGCTCTTCGGAAATGGCTGCACAGTTGACAAGAGTCAAACGCTCCAGTCTGTCGCACTGGGCAAGACGTGAAAATAGGGAATCGGTGAGGTCGCTGCCGAGGAAGAGAAAATTCAATCGGCGGATGAAGCGGGCATATGTGAAGGTCTGATCTCTGCGACTGAGAACCTGCATCATCTTGACCAGTGTCGGAACCTTGGTCAAGCTCGGCCGATGCCACAGCAATTCGACCGAGCATTCGCACCAGGAGTGTGAGACGCGAAGTGCATTGTAAAGATCACGGGGAGAATGAAGATGCTTGAGAATGTGGATAAGGATCTCGGGGGGTAGGAGGGCCATTGGCGACCGGGAGCGGATATGGTTTATGGTTGGGCGCCGTTGTCGAGACCACTGGGCTGGCGAGACAACGAGCGTATCTGTGCCAAAGAACGTCGAGGCGTTTACGTCTTCGTCTTCGTTGTCGTCCGAAAGAGAGGTAGTCGAGACTGCTGGCGAGCGATGTTTGTAAATCATGATGTTGAGGTCGAGGGCAGAGCCTCTGCAGTGTTTTGGCTTCCACCTCCGGCCCTTGTGTCCTTCCGCTGATTCACTTGGCTCACTTGTCCCTGCCGAATTAGGCGAGCTCACCTGCCTCGCTTAGGCGGACTCACTTTCACGTGGGCTTGCAGCGGTCTTTCACTTCCCCCGCCACAAGTGAGCCCAAGTGAGTCGAGGTGAATCGGCGCGGAGCCAAATGCAAGTGAACTCTCCCAAGGCTTCCTATTCCGATCTCAAAACAAAAAACCAATTCACAAATCGCATTCTGGCTGTGATGATAGCTGCACACTCTTCTCCCGACAACACACATAATCTGACCTCGTTGCCGGGTTCCGAGCAATCCAAACAATCGGATCTTGATTCTACAAAAACTCTGCCGCCATGCTCCCCACTCCCGATCACTGACGTTTCTCTGTCTGCATTCGAGCGAAGAATCGCAGAAGCATCTCTTCCACCTCCAGGACCATCGCATTACTCTGCACGCAGACAATTATGGCTTGCTCAAACGGGGAGGAGTCCTCCACCCCCAGCCCCATCAACGTCCCGAGAGAGACTCGAAGAGCTGTTGAGCATGCCAGGAGCTGCAACAAATGACGAGGTATGGAAAGCAGGGGTGGAAAGGGTTTGGAGGGGACTAGTGACCGGCGGAAGGCTGAAACGTCGGCTACCTATGAATCTTGTGGTGTGTACATTCACAGTCTCGCGTATGCTCTACCGCTCACCTCTCTCTTACGTTCAAGATCAAGATAATACATGCTGGGTGGTTAAGAGATCCAGAGACATGGCCTGCCGGTGCGGCCGCCCCAGAACCCGATGATGATATGGCCTCGCCAATCTTCCAACCAGTAACCAGGGTGCCAACCGAACTTTCTTCAGGTGTAACCACTCCTTGGCAAGCCACCACCGTGATAGCGGATGATGCTATATCGACCAACATAAGTCGGCAAGCCTCGGGGCTGGTGGGTGTTAATACGTGACAATCTGCCTCTGATTCCGGATTGTCGATGTTAATTGTGTGCCTCCTTTTTGTGGCAAATTGTTACTGATACTTTACTTGTTTGTGCTTGATATTTGCCTAATCGCGGGCGCTGGGATACACTTATTGTGGAGAAATATATTGCTAGTCTGTCAAGATTGATAAAAGCGCAATGCCATGGATCTGTTGTAACGAGTTTATGTTCTTGATGGCGGGGAAACCTATTCACAAAGAGTTCCTGCATCAAGTTCGACATTCTTCGTTCGCAGAATATATACGCGAAGGGTACTCACCAATATTACGCCATCTCCTCGCACAAAGAGCATCTCCATCTTTCTTTTTGCAACCTGTGATTTGGCGATGAATGATTGTTATTAAACGAGAGATGAGCACGTACGTTCACGGTAGCTTGCGCTGATGAAGAACCTTCTGGAACATCCACTATCATGATAGTTTCTTCCACGTCGCTGAGGATGAGGTTCATATGTCCATCGTATGCCTATTTAACGCGTTAATCGACACTCGGCCATCGAGCACGCGAACGTACATGTAAGACACCGGTGAGTTCGCGATCTCCCCTTAGTTTCACAAATACGCGCTCAGATAGAGATAGTCGAATGAGATCGAAAGGCTCCTGGATGCCGGATGATGGGTCCATGAAACAAGTCAGGGGAGAGGTGGAAGTGCGCGATCTCTTCTTCCGCGCGAGGCCTCTTTCAAACTCCGCACGCGTCTACCTGCTTGAGAAACAACTGCCATGCCTGTGAGTCCCTTCCTGCTGGTTTTGCGAATGGCTCAATCTTATTGAATTAGAAACATTACTGCGACTACTGTGATGTCTTTCTGACCCACGACTCGACTTCAGGTGAGTCAATGGATTGTGTTACATGTCAAATTTGACTGATCGACCGTTGCATTTCCAGTGCGAAAAGCCCACAACAGTGGTCGCAATCATCTTTCAAACGTCCGAGACTACTATGCATGTATGAACTCGTCCGTTTTTCTTTGCGAAACCTCCGTTGACGAGCGACTCTTGATAGCACTTGGCCACGACAAAGCCCAAAGTATAATTGACCAAATCACGTCGGCCTACGAATCAGGAGGTGGACCACCTCCGGGAGGGTTTGGAGGAGGGTTTGGAGCATTTCCTCCGGGACCTCCGCCAGGTTTTGGTATGCCACCCCCTGGTTTTGGAGGCCCACCCCCTCCCGGTTTTGGTGGCCCCCCACCAGGGTTCGGTGGAGGCGAGTTCATCCAGTTCTCCATCATGTCCCATGATCTGACACCCATATTATCACAGCGCGTCCGCCTTTCCCTCCTGGTCCTGGCGCGCCTCCTTTCCCACCTAATGGAATGGCAGCGCCTGGCGGCTTCCCGGGTGGTGAGTGATTTCTCATGCCGTGCACACTGTACCCGCTCACCAATTTGATTATAACTTCCAGGACCTCCTCCTTTCCCACCAAACGGAGCCGCTAATGCTAACCTGCCACCGTTCCCTGGCAATTTCCCACCCGGCCAAGGTCCGCCAGGCCAGCCCGGTCCTCCCCCCGGGTTCGGTAACGGGTTACCAGCCAATCCCCAAGCTGGGGCTCCACCAGCAAATGGGGTGCCGGGAGGCATGCATCCTGACAGACTGAGGCAGATGGGCCGGTAGAGTTGAAGTGAAATAAACCAGTGCGTCATATTGATAGCCAATTGACACATTTCTTACTAGCTATCTTGGTCAAAGTCTTATTTTGGTCAAAGTCTCGAGTTCGCGACTCCGTAATCCTTTGATGTCTGGTGTGTTGTACTGGAAATGAGTACTAGTTCTCATGTCACGGGTTCACCCTTGGAACTTCCCCTTCGAATTTTCATTGGTTTATTTATGCACAGAATGCACTCGTCCGTGGTCCAGTTTTGTCAGTGCCTGCCATCTGCAAGAGAATTCATTGGTCTCCATCACCAGGATGTACACAAAGAGGACTGTGCCTGCACAGCATGTTTTCAGCTTTTGCGTTTCGGAATCACTTCTGCCGATGTGGTATTTCACAAATTCTCACCTCCGTCACATCGCAATCGATGGGCAGAGTAAGCACTGGCCTAGACCTGCCATTCAAGATATGTGGAAGCATCGGTGGTCAGGGAAATCGACGGTGTTGGATTGCCTGATAGATATTGCCCAAGCAATTGTATGGCTAAGTATGCAATCCCTCTTCAGAAATCATACACTCATGCCAGTAGAATGAAGATGTAAGCTGCGGCTTGCCTCGTTTACCATCTGAATTTTACCTTGAGACAACAGGGCTTCAGTACTAACTGCTTGCAGACTTCATTATCTAAGGGCATCAGTTCGGTTAGCCGCAGTCGAACTTGTGATCTGTGGTATTCAAGGGAGCAAGAGTGAACGCCCAATGGGTTTTCAAAAATAGTCACTCGCTCCCGCGGCCGGTCTCCGGTCTAGGGGCTGCAATCAACGTGCCCTAAGCTTCGTCGTATTGCAATGGGCCACGAGTCTGCAGTATCCAAACACTCCGGAACATAGAAACAAGACTTTCCAGGTGACGGCGTGTCGGAACCAGAGCCCTGAATAGCACGAGTCACAAATCTGACTTGTATCTGACCCACGATTAGATGTCGGCTCTCTCGGTCAAAGCCGTTGATTACCTGTATTGATCACAGCCATTCGGGTTATGAACATACGATTAGCTCGGGTGAGTAGTGTGTTTTCTCCACAGATATATTATCAATAAGATACTAACTGATGATCTGCAGGTGAATGATCTCCTCGGAATGCAAGCCTGCAACTTGCAAGGGCTTCCAGAGAATAACAAATTACCTTTTTGTAAGTATATCGCGATTCATTCGTGCCTGTCATTGTTTGAATGTGCGAATTTAGATCTGCATCACCTTCTGACATGGCCCTCCTTGTCATTTGTTGCGGAAGATCATCATCACATCATCGGCTATATTCTTGCTAAAATGTAAGTCGAAGCAACGTTGCGCAGATTGTTATCACAGAACACATGTTCCCCCAGAATGGACGGGGCTGATGGACTGCTTCACGGGCACGTCAAATCGTTATGCGTTCGCCGTTCATACCGACGACTTGGCATTGCGACGAAACTGGTTATTCAATCTCGTGGGCCCTCTTTCACTGCATCACCCACTTCACCTCCAATGACTAACGCATGTTTAAAGGGCAGGCCATGAGTGTGATATATCGCGCAACGTTTGTTTCGCTTAGTGTTAGAAAGTCGAATTATGCAGCCATCGCACTGTACCGGAATGCGCTCGGCTTCATAGACATTGGCATTAAGAGTCATCACTGTGAGCCTGCCTTCTTTTGACTGTGATTTATTGTGTTGATGATTTTGAACTGCAAACAGATGCCGATGGGGAAGATGCGTATTCGATGAAGTTGATGTTGTAAATGCAGCTGCCAGCCAGCCATATGCAATAGTCATATATACCACTGTAGAGCAGCGGGTGGGATGGTCGTCTTTTAATTGGACTCAAGGCAACCACCACATATCCAGCCCATGTCCGAACTTGTTCTCTTGGGACCCCTGGTTTGCATCTATATCGATTAACAGTGGCTCCCACCAACGAGCATGGGTCCATAGGAAAGGTCAAGGGCATACATAGGTCGTACTGTGTCAAATAACAATATATGGCAGCAAAATAGCAATCATCTCCCGTTCTGTCATTGTGCCATCTGATAGGCAATGGCGAACATAATTACAAGCAGAGTGAGTAACATAATGAATAGCGTCGTCCAAGCTGCGGGGAGATAGCGTCAGTAAACAATCGTAATTTGATAAAGATGAGCTCAACGTACAATATTCTCCACCGAGCCCAGTTGGCACACCGATGATTCGTATGCTGTTGTCAGCGCTGCCCGAAACGAGGAGGGTGGCCGACGGGTTGAAGCGGAGGGTAGTTGGAGGGAATTCATGTGCCTTAAGTATTGTCACCAAGGGCTGCGAGGATAATGTTAGCATATCCGCAACGAAATATAAACAGTGTCAAACAAACAGCGAGTGTGGTTGCATCGAGCATTCCGATTGTGTAATCGGAGGATCCAAATGCGAGAAACCGACCGTCGGAACTACTCGCCAGCGGGTTAGCGACCAAGGTTTTTATTGTTGGTTTTGTGAACAGGCCTTACCTAATATCAAAGCAAGTGATGCTTTTGTCGCCCACTTTCTTAATCTTTGAAATTTCCCATGTGGCCTCAGATTCATCTTTCGAGCCTGGTGTGATGTTCCACATGACCACGAAAGAAGGCTTCGAGGAGGACTTTTGACGCGTCCGTGGTGGGTTTGTGTTGATTATTGAGTATGCAGTGGTGGCTACCTGAGGATGAAATCTGGAAGAAGTATCAGTATTTGCTTGCAATAAATCAATAGCTGCAGAAAAGTTTCACCTAGTGGCGCGGAATGAGCCACCCGCTATTCTGCCAGGTAGTTCGGGAATGTTGACTGTTTGTCGAAGCTTCAGTGGCGGTGCATTAACAGTTGTCTCATTGGCCTTTTCTGAGACGGGGAGAGCATAAACAAGGAGATTGCGAGTGGTTACAACTACAAGCTGGAGCGGAATTTAGGGTCATTGACAAGCTGATTTAATTTAATGCTTACATCTGTTGCGGAAAATGTGGCATCGTAGATCTCATGCTCTGTGCGGATTGCAGCACCGGCAGGAGCGAGGGAAGGGTAGACCAAGAGAGACAGCTACAGTCCCAGAGATCAGTCAGACCATTGTGGTAATTTGAAAGAGTGTTTACATACATCTCGACTGCCCGCGACGGCCAGTAAGTTGCCAGCGGGAGACAATGCTGTGACTTTCTGCAGTTGAGGAATCAGCGGATGGACACGATGGTTCTATAAAGCTGTTCGACCTGGTAGTCATCTGTTTCAGCAGCTACTGTTAACGTCCCGCGCGTCTGAACCAATTCGAGCCTAGTATCTGGTCAGACTTAGCCATCGCGGTAGAGGTGGACTGACATACTTATCCTCTGTTGCGGCGAATACACGACAATTCTCATTCTGACCCGAGGCAAGCTTATCCTCAGTGCTGTTGATACCACAGACAAATTGTCTGCTCTGTGGTGGTGTCAATATGCATGTACGATGTCGAAGGCCAGCGAACTCACGTTCGGATAAGCAGCCATGCTCATAGGCGCGTCTTCGCCTTTCTCTAATTCGTGCTCATCAACCAAGTCAATCGTTCGGGCATCCGTGACGCGGTAGAATCTCTGTTGGTAGCGGCTGTTAGAGATACGGCGCGTATAAACGGATTTCGGGTACGCACCAGTTTGTTCTTGATACCACTTCTTGATGCTCCTCCACCTCCTCCAAGAATTAGCTCATTGTTTGACAGAAATGCGGCAGAGTATACGGGAAATGCAGGAAGCGAGTGAGCTGTGTGTTGGGCGCGCATACTGGCAGCAGAGGAGAACGAACGTGGAAGAAGCTGAGCTGAAAGGCCGCCCAGAAACGTCACACTAGCTATTGACAGCCGTGGGAACTTGGTGGAAACCAAATTGCAAAGCAAGTATTGGATCGAACGGTCCGCCGAGCTCCTGTCAAGTTGCCTCGTCGCTGTGGTGCAGCCGTTCTGCGCATTCACCTCTGTGCCAACCATGGCTCCTTCGACAGCCGTATCATGGCTTAACTCCCAGCTGCTGAACGAGGACACTGGGATTCACTTTCCAGACATGACCTCGGGCAGTGTGATCGGGATAACCGTCGCAATCTGCGGTAATATTCTCATCTCGTTGGCCCTCAACTTCCAAAAATTGGCCCATAATCGGCTAGACAGGGAGAAGTCTCGACAGGCGCGTGAGCAGGAGCTTAAGACGCGGAAGAACAGCGCCGTTCCGAGCGACAATGAAGATGCTGATAGCGAGGACGCTGAGGGCACTTCACGACATCCTATTCCACCGCAGGGGCCCCAATTTGCGGGCAACTCACCACTAGAAAGTTCGCCGCTACTCCGACACTTTCACTCGGACCCGCTGTCCAATAACTATGGCACGGACACCCCGGGCGATAGCAGGGTGGGCCTAATCTCCCATTCGGACGCGAACTCCCCACCACTTTCTCCTGCCTCGACGGACAACAAGAAATTCATGGCTCGTCTCAACCCTTTCGTGCAACGCTCCAAGAAGCAGAGAACTTCTAACCTGATGGAAGTACACGAGGATACAGAGCCATCTGACGTCACGCATGTGCTGGTCCCCGTTGATGAGGTTGTATATTCTCTCGCAGCAGCGAAGCATGGCAAAGCCCTGAAGAATGATGATGATGATCTTCCTCCCGAGCACGGAAATGAAAGCGACTATCTTAAATCAAAGCTCTGGTGCGCGTTGCATCTATATTAATTGTAATATCTGCTTATCTTTTCTGCAGGTGGCTCGGATTTCTGCTCATGAATATAGGTGAATCTCATTTTGAATTCATTTTGATTAGTGGCTGATTGATAAAATCAGGCGAATGCGGCAATTTCATATCATACGCATTTGCTCCAGCATCTGTCGTGGCACCCCTTGGAACGGTAAGACATTCCGATGGCCTACTGCGCAATTGCTAAGCAAGTGATTTACTCTTCCAGTTTGCCCTGATAGCCAATTGTTTATTTGCACCTCTATTGTTGCACGAAAGCTTTCGCAAGGTGAGTCTTCGCTGCACAAGGCGCGCAGCAACTCTAACAGGCGGTGCCCCAGCGAGACTTGCTAGGCATCTTGATTGCGACTTTGGGCGCTGTCACCGTTGTTCTCTCTTCCAACAGCTCCGATGTCCGGCTCGACCACGACGGCCTGCTAAGGGCCATCTCGCAGCGCCCCTTCATCGTTTTCACCATTGTGTATATATCTGCGGCGTTTATACTTGCGTCTCTTAGCGAGACTAAGTTTGGGCGCAGGTATGTCTTCGTTGATGTAGGATTGTGTGCCATATTCGGTAACGACATTTCTTATTGACCATTTTATCTCGCACTGACACAAAGTCCTACAGGCGGTTTCACTGTGTTGTCCACGAAAGGCATTTCCACCCTACTGACGCTACAATGGATCCAAATATTCACGGATTGGCTCACATATCCTGTGATCCTTGTGCTCGTGATGACGGGTGTGGGGCAAATCCGCTACTTGAATCGCGCGTTAAAGCGGTTCGATGGCAAGGTACGCATCTCATTGCACTGCACTTCAAAAGCAAACTCGCTAATGACTCCTTCAAGGTGGTGATTCCAGTACAATTCGTCTTCTTCACATTGTCTGCTATCATTGGCTCAGCAATTTTATACGGCGACTTCAAAACTGCAACGTTCCACCAGATGGTCACTTTTCTCTATGGCTGCGCGGCGACATTCCTAGGAGTATTCATCATTGCATGGGCTCCTCCAGCATCCTCGCATGACGAATATGATGATGATTTCGAAGCGGGGCCTCATGGCGTCGAAAGTCTGGGAGGCATAGATGGGGGCGACAGAGAGCAGTTGGAGAGGGCTGTGCGGAACGGAAACGGGGGTGGCATTGGAGTTGCAGCTGGCCATTTGGGACGCCGGAAGGTGCCTGTTTCGCCGGTTGGAAGTGCGCCTGTCCTGCGGCACAGGCCAAGCACTGTCAGTTTGATTGGCCTATCTCCCGCACAGGTATGTCTTTCCGTTGTTTATCTATTACTTGTGCTCAATTTGAGTGTCCACAGCATCTCCTTTTAGTACACACCCCTCCCCGCGAGCGGGCAGAGCTGTGGGATGAGAACGCCAATTCATCGGGAGGTTCTCCCCACCGAAGACGGGCGACGACATTGCCGTCGCGCGCCAGCCTCCCAGCGCAACCAAACCTGAACGGGGATGTGGACCAGTGGACCCTTACTTACGACGGCCTTCGATGATAGAATTTGCATGCTCTCATGTACCAACACCGTATTTTAATCATAATCCTCCTCTTCTACAAGTTTCCGTTTCACGCCTGCAGCGGCAGCATCGTTGGTAGTTTGGACCTCCTCCATCGCATCGTCGCCTCCTGAACCTTCGTCGTCATCATCATCCTCCTCGTCGCCGCCTGCGAACAAGCCGTCCTCCTCTTCTGCGGCATCACTGCCTTCGTCGCCCCCACCGGGCGTCCCTATCATGTCAATGTCTGATGGAGTCTGCATGGCGCTTACGGGGCCGATGTCTACTGTCGGCCGTTGCTGCGCTGCCGTAGATGTAAACGCGGGTGCAGGTATCGCTGCAGGCTCCATGTCCTCATCTTCGTCCTCTTCCTCCTCTGATTCTGACTCCTCGACTTCCTCGATCTCCTCGTCATATAATTTCGTACCAGGTGGGGGCTTGTTGGGCAAGAGATCAAAGTCAATGGAGGTAAGGGTTTCTGAGGCTGGCGGCAGTCGAACACCAAATACTTCGGGGACGGATGGAAGGGGTACGGAATTGGTGGTTGCGGCTAGCGAGAGTGTGTACTACCATTGAAGATTAGTGTAATGTCTCAAGCACATGAGGGCAAGACGCACTTCTTTTGGTATTCGACCACCAAACTCCCATCCGACGCGTGCTTGCACTGCAAGAACAACATCGTCCATGTCGACCTTGCCTGCCCGTCCTGCAAACTCTGAGTAGACGAGTGCATCAGACAAGACTTGGGAGGTGTATCTGTGTGAGAACTCGAGAAGCTGGTGAAGCACGCCCGGCTGGGCATCTTGCACGGTGGGGGTAGATGCGAGTAAGAGAGCGATTGCGCGTGCTGTAGGAGGAAGAGAGTCTGCTACTGTCGGACGCGACATTGACTCTGCTGATCGGAGTTGGTATTCAGGAGTGTTTGTTTGTCAAAGGCTTTGGAAATCAACACACGTGCACATCACTCCTGCATCCTCGCGTTATTCCTCGTGCCATCCTGTGCTATCATCTTGACATGAATTTTAATATCGGTGCTTTACTGTGCTTTAATCTACGACGATTAATATTAATGAATGTTAGACATTTATCCGAATTTCGGATTTTACTGTATTTGCTTATCATCTTGCTGCCACCATGTGCCGAGTGACGTCCGTCGGCCGCGGCCGGTTTTCCGCCACACATCCGATTCAGCCAAAAATTCCCATTCGCTGCTCCGTCACGACTCTCCACCAACCATTACAGTCATGCTTCGCTCAGCTCTTACACGTACAGTTCTCAACGCAGCGACCAGACCCGCGGGAGCTGCAGTGCGACCTATCATCGCACGGGCATACCATGAGAAAGTCATATCCCACTATGAGTCTCCCAGAAATGTACGTTCCCCCCTAAGCCTCAGTTCCGCCCGTTATCTGATACCGCATCTAGGTGGGTTCGTTGAATAAGAACGACAGCGATGTCGGTACAGGTCTCGTAGGCGCACCTGCGTGAGTACCGCGCCATTTCTGTCGTGGTACTGAAGTTGTTACTGACTATCGTCGCACAGTTGCGGAGATGTCATGAAGCTCCAAATCCGTGTCGACGAGTCGGGCATTATTTCTGATGTCAAGTTCAAGACCTTCGGCTGTGGTAGCGCTATCGCATCCAGCTCTTACATGACGGAGCGGGTCAAGGGCCTCTCCCTCGAGGAAGCCGGCAAGATCAAGAACACCGAGATCGCGAAGGAGCTCTGCCTGCCCCCAGTCAAGCTTCATTGCTCAAGTGAGCATAAGCCTCTGCTTGTATGAATGTTCATGAGCTGACGAATCTTTCGTAGTGCTTGCGGAGGACGCCATCCGCTCTGCCATTCGGGATTACCAATCAAAACGTGCAAAGATGGCCAACCCCAACAAGTCTGGCTTTATTGACGTCTCGCAAAGTGCCGCTACAGGCGAGACAGTTGCGACCGCACACCCTGGTACAGCATAGACGACTGTTATAGTATCCCATGCTTCCCGCTATTCATAAAAATTATACACTTTCGCATCCGCCTACATTCGCATGTTAGTATTCATTCTTGTACCACCAATATCATTAGCTGTCGGCATGATGAGGTGCGAGGACATTATAATGAACATAGATTACAACAGAGGCGGCCCATTATTGGCCCTTTTGGCCTACAAACGTGAAGCTCCCCGACGCAAACCACCTCTCGTTCGCCTCCTTCACCCGTTGCGCGCTCGCTGCACGGTTCGTAAGCTCGAAACCTGTTCGTTTGCGCATTAGCAGTCGGAACGCCCATCATACTGAAACCCAATCTTACCTTGAGAAGGTGTCACGCTTAGCGATGTTGCCGTTCCGGATGTCTGCGTGCCGCCCACCCCCTGGCTGGCGGCCGCCCGCGCCAGTGCCGCTGTGCGTGTCTTGTTCGCTTTGGACATCTTCGCGCGGCTCTTCGCCTCGCCCATGCCTGCACGCACTTTGCCGGTGCCCACCCCGATCATGCCCATACCCTTGGTCTGGTCGAACGCGCCCACCTCCTCTTCCACCTCCCCAAAGACCATGCGGTTCTGCAACTTGCGCAGCTCCGTCTGGGCATACGCCTCCTTTGCCTTGCGGGCCCTTTCCGTTCACCATCAGCGGTGGGTTTCAGCTTGTGACAAAAGCGAGCTTACCGTTTACCACCTCGGCGCTTCTTTGGACCGTCGCCCGGTATAGGCAGGGCTTTGGTGACTTTGGACGGCGGTGGCGCAGCCAGCCTATCGATATGCTTCTCGATCTTGTCCCGCAGCCCTTCACCGTACGTGCCGTCCCGCCGACTTCGCTCCAGGTCCATGCGCGCAGCAAGCACGGCTTTGGCACCAACTGTGCGCTGCACCTTCATCTGGTAATCCGAGGGCGTTTGTTGGATCAGCTCAGATTGGAAAACGAAGCCTGTGTGTCGGCCCTGTGTTGCGGTGGAGAAGCCGGCAGTGATCTTCTTCTGCGCACCCAGCAGCTAGAAGCACATTTTATCAGAACTTGAGCAGCAGTTGCGACGGTTGAGCTTACATGGACATTGCACGCGGGCATCTTGGCGAGCCCACCGAGGCCGCCTGCGACCCCGAGTAACTTGGCAGCTGTAGTGGTACCAACAATAGCGGATAGGTTGGGCGCGAGCACATTCATTCGCGAGCTCACGTACATGAATATCTGATCCAAATCAGCATAAACGACGGTTACCACACGTTGAGGGTTGAAGGTTTAACACACCTTTTTACGGGCCTCCTCCAGGCGGTCAGCGAGATCACAAGCGCGCTGCACAGCTTGCCATGATGCTTCTGTAAGCGGTTGGCCAGACGTCGTTGTTGCCGTCACGAGAACACTCATGATCACAGGAGCTGGTAGGATACCCGTTAGGTCCACTTTGGTAGGGTCCTGGACAGATTAGTCAGAGAGCGGGCCGAGACAGTGGGAGACATTGCTTACCTCCTCGTTCCCGAGTACGCGTACGGAGCGGATGAACATGGCAGGGTCTACCACCAGTTGTTCCAGCTCTGGGAATTTTGGCGCGTAGTGGTCGCGAATAAACTAGATATGCATGAGGGACATGCACAATGAACATAGTTTTACCGTGCTCACCTTATGCACGAGCAAAATCTCGTTATCAATGTCCACAGACAAGTTGTTCGCCTGCACAATGAGGTTGTATTCGGGGTTCATGTGCGCAGGCAGAGCCATCGTCTCTGCCGAGCTAGGGTTCACGCGATACTTCTCTACTTCCTGTAGCACAGAGAACTCTCAGCATACCTTCAGTACAATGAAATGTTAGAACATGCGTACCTTGAGAATATCCAACATGCGCTTGCTCCCGTCCAGCTTCGCGATCTTCTTGACATCCTCCACCCCTCCCAACTCCATCTGCTGCACGTCCTCCGCCGACAGCTCATCTGCAGGCTTTATCCCGCCCTCCAGCACCAGCCCGCTTACTTCCCCTTCCCCCTCGCCCTCAGCGCCCTCGTCCTCTTCGTCGGTTATTTCCTCGTCGACATCGTCGCCGGCCTTGCGCTTTACACCATTGGCTGGTGCAGTTGATGTAGATTGCGCAGGTTCTTCTTGTGGGTACTCTTCCTCGTCGTCGGAGAGGCCGTCGAGATCAGCTAAGAGTTCGTCGGCGAGTCCACTCATGGTCGTTCACAGCAGAAGTAATTGAGTCGGAGTCCGGAGCCGCCGGGCGATCACTTTGTACACAGTACGCGGGCCTCCCTGCTCGGGAATTTACACACTCACAACACTTGCACTTACACAGCAAGCTACGAAGGGTCACCAAAACCATGCGCAGCAGTGGGGAGAAACGCGGTGATGTACACATATTCATACATTTTCCTTCGTATCTTAATCTACCATAATTCATAACACAAATTAGACGCAGTTCCTTCACTTTTGCGCAGAGAGCCTCGCTTTGAGGACGTTCTGGAGGGTCTCGCCGTCTTCGGCGAACTTCTTGATGCCCTCGTGGAGCTTGTCCCAGGCCATGGAGTCCTGGAGCAGCGCCCAGCGGAACTCTGGCTCGTTGTCGACGTAGGTGACTTTGGGAATGGCCTCGGCGGCGGAGGCTGATATATTGTGGTCAGCAACACATTGGGCAACTTGCAGCGATTCTCAACGTACCGGTCTTCGCGTCAAGCTTCTTAGGGACAGGGTCTGTAGACTTCTTGAGCTCCTCGAGGAGACCGGGCGCGATGGTCAAGAAATCAACGCCAGCAAGCGCCTTGATCTCGCCGATCTATCGCAGCGTATGAGTATATGCGGTTCTCGGAATGTTGGTGGCTTGTAGAGATTACTGACATTCCTGAAGCTGGCACCCATCACGATGGTCTTGTAACCGTGCTGTTTGTAGTAGTTGAAGATCTTCTTGACGGATATGACACCCGGGTCCGCATCGCCTTCAAACGTCTTTCCTGTGGCTTTCTTGTGCCAGTCGAGGATCTGCGGATAATGAGTCAGTGCATGGACACGCGAAATAAAAGATTCAGTGGCGTACGCGTCCAACGAAGGGGCTGATCAAGGTGACGCCGGCCTCGGCGCACGCAACGGCTTGGCCGAAGCCAAACAGGAGGGTCAAGTTGCAGTGAATCTGGTCATCCCTCTCCAACTCCCGGGCAGCCTGGATACCCTCCCAGGTGGCGGCGATCTTGATCAGAATGCGCTCCTTGGGAACACCAACGGACTCGTAGAGAGCAATAAGCTCTTTGGCCTTGGCCTTTGTCCCTTCCTTGTCGAAGGAAAGGCGGGCATCAACCTCGGTGGAGACACGTCCAGGAATGATCTGGAGGATCTCCCTGCCGAACTCGACGAGCTGAGACATTGGTCAGATATGCTGATTGTGTCACTGTGACGATGCAAGCGCATACCAGACGGTCAATCGCAAAGTTGGCCTGCGCATGGGGATCGCTGCTCTTCTCCTTGGCGTAATCGATAGCAACGTCAATCAAACGAGCATATTTGGCCTCCTTAGTCGCGGCGAGGATCAAGGAGGGGTTGGTGGTGGCATCCTATTGCCAGTTCGTCAGTGATAAGATCTTCGCGGTAGCGCAACAAGGAAACGCACTTGCGGCTTGTAGGTGTCGATCGCTGCATGCCACTTGTTTAGATTCACTTTGATCATTCGTTATATGGATCACTCACACTCGAAGTCACCAGAGTCGGAGACAACGGTGGTGCCGGTTTGCTTGAGGAGGTCCAAAGAAGTAGACATGATGGTGGTTCTGAGGTGAATGGAGGCCGGTCAGCTGTGTTTATATACAAATTTGGTTGGGAATCGGGCGTACATGATGGCGGTAAAACTTCAAAGATTGGGGACTCCGCGGATTACCGGAGTTGGGCTGTCACTGTGGAATACCATGTCATCATCACGTTCCTGTCGGATTCGTTCCGTTTTGCTGCTGTTCAACGTCCTTCCACGGACATCCAACGTGCATCCCCTCGGCCCGCCTTACCACCTCGGATACTGACACAGGCGAATATATCAATCCCCCCCCCATTCAACAACTGTTGAACCAAACCCCTCTTTTGACGCTAGATCTGAGTACAAACGGCCGCAGACCCTGCGCCTTCAGGTCCAAACACGAGATCATTATTCAAGACAAGGCGCGGATGGCGTATATATTACTTTCGCCTCTTTCAACAACTGTCAAATCAAATCCCTCGTTTGACGCTAGATCTGATTACAGACGGCCGCAGACCTGCGCCTTCAGGTCCAAACCTATCCCAACACGTGATGATTATTCAAGACGCGCGGATCCCCAATCAGCCTGAATATGCTGACTTTTCTCTCTTCGTGCCGTCTTCCGATTGGGCCCAATGTATTTGACCCTGCGCAGCTTGATGACTAGCCTCCGGCTTTATCAACTGTTGTGTTAAACGCCTTCGATGTCCTGATGAAGCTTCACCGGGTTAGCACGGTGGTTAAATAGCAACTTGGAATGAGCTAATGACAATAATGGTGGCTTCACCATGATCTTGCCGGAGTCGGCAGTGCCCAATGCGTATAACGGGGTCCTCTATCAGTTATGGCTTGATACTTTCCACGGAACCGCCGACTAGGCGACACAAACAGAGGGAGAATGATGATAGCTACTCTGAGGTCACAGCGGCTGGTAGCACAGGCGGTCCAAAGAAATTGTGGATTCAGGGATTTCTTGATGCGAGAGTCTATCGAGGATGAATTTTGAGGCCAAATGAACCTCCGTTGACCCCAAGCTTCTTCAGATATTTAATTCATCTCATAAACAAGCTCAATTGCTGTGCAGTACTGCAGTGGCGCTGATCGCCCTTGGCCAGAACACACAAAGGAGTCGTCACAGTTATTGTCGTTTTTAGGGCCAAACGACGTGCTGGATCCATCTCAGGAAACGTCCACCCTCACGGCCAGAGAGCAAAAAAAAGCGCGCATATATACCGGACCAACAATTATCTGGTTGACGGATCCTTGGTCCCTTCAAACCCTTGCTACAGTCGAAACTGTGATAAGCCATACCCCTCGGGACATCCGTTGAGCTATGTGGTATGGCAGGTTATGGGGTATCACAGGTCAGTTTGTGCCTATTTCGAGGGTTGGTTTGCTATGGGGTATCACGGGTTATGGGTTAGGGCGGGTATGGGTTATCACGGTTTCGACTGTAGCTCGACCGTGTCTATGGAAGCTGATGGCACCATTTTTTGGCATAGATAAATAGCTACTCGTAACTCCAATATGTACCAACACTTCCTCCACACTTCTATATTCGCAAAATAAGTAGAGTTTTTAGTTGTTTGAGCTGTTGAATTTTTGTCGCCACTCGCGTGCCACCCGGTAGTTTTCAATTCCGCTGCCTCCGCGCAATGGCTGTGAAGCCTTTGGCGTTTGGGCGCCTAAAATCTCGCCTCACGACTCGAGTTACTATTTTGCCCATTCTCGAGGATCTGCGCTCTTTCTTTACAATCAGCGCGTGCGGACGGCCGGATTATCGACCGATAATCCACATCAGTGGCAGAACCTGGGATACTTAAGCTTTCGCGTGTGACTAGGACAGACGTACGTATCCGCTAATACGCAGGCTTTTCCTGTACTGAGGGCTTGCAGCGTGTAGCATGCTACGCCTGATCGAATTTTGATTCCTTTATCAACGTATACTCGATAGCGAACCTTGAAAGTCTCAACCACGCCATCCCACGCAATCAAGAGCACCTGAGATGGCCAAGTCTAAGTCCGCGAAAATGAAGGTCGCCGAGGATGCATGGGTAGCGATAGCTCAAGCTCAATCGCAGGGCAAACCCCCGGTTCCGAAGGCAAAAGTGGTGAAACCGACATCGCCTCAGATCAAATCATCACCGAATGCTCCTGCCGCATCGTCCCAAAAGACAACGCCCATGTCCTCGAAAAAACAGGCCGCACCTGCGGCAGGACCATCGTCGAAGCAGCCGGAAAACGCACCCACTCTACCCACCGCCCAAACCAAGAAGCAGAAGAAGCAGAAGCCAAAGCCCGCTCAGTTCCAGTCCACACAACCCAAAGCTCAGGTTGTGAATCCCAAAGTGCATCTGCAGGTCGACCATCCCCTACCAGTCCCTACCCTGCCTGTGCAACGGCAGCAACCAGTTAGTGCCCCGTTCTTGCGATGCCGAACGCTTCACGAATGAATCACAGGTGCACCAGTTGTCCGCACCGCCAGGGCTCGCAGGTCCCAATGTCACCGCGAGTGCTTCAAGTCCTACTTTCACGGCACCACTGCCAGTTCCGCGCCTGCCCAGCCCCCCCGTCAGCTCGTCGAGTCCGAGCCTCGATGAAGCGGTCAGGATCTCCACCGGTAACGTATGTGCCTTCCCTGACTCCTTGACAACATCGTTGAGTGTTACTATTTGTGCAGGAAGAGATACAGCTGCTGGAGGACGATTCGCTTAGTGCGCGTGGACGGAGCAGAGATCACGAGCTGCGCACAGCGCCCATCTTCACGCGGAATGCGTATGTCGCTCTCGGCGCTGCTGGACATACGACGCAGTACGGTGTCCTGGGCAAAGTCATAGAGATATGGTGCGTTAAAGTCATCTGGCCGTGGCTGAGAGCGCTGTATTCAAAGCGTGTCTTCAAGCTCGGGAACGGAGACGGAGACGCCAGAGGAGATGTTGCGCATGTATGTGAACACGGTAAGCTCCCCACCTCGTCCATCACACTCTGGCTGAGCATGTGCCCAGAATGCGCCATTCTCCGCGATCGTGTGCGGTGTCCAGGGGTCGGGCAAATCGCACACCGTCTCCGTGCTGCTCGAGAACATGTTTATCCCGTCGTGCACCCCCATCGGCGCGCTCGCGAAGCCGCTCTGCGGGCTCGTGCTGCACTTTGGCGAGGGCGGCCCGGCGTCGCGGCCGTGCGAGGCGGCGTGGGTGGGCGTCCCGAGCTTCCAGGGCGTGCGCACGCCGCCCGTACGCGTGTTCGTATCGCGCTCGTCGCTGAACACGATGCGCGCGGTGTATGCGCCGCTGGGGAGCGGTGTAGTGGTCGAGCCGCTGCTCTTCAGCGAAGCTGAGCTGGATGCCGAGGCGTTTTTGAGCATGATGAGCGTGTCGGGATCTGACGGCGCGCCGTTGTACATCCAGATCATTCTGGTAAGCCTATCATGCTTGGTTCGTGTACACTGGCTGACCCGTGTTACAGTCCATCCTTCGGGATCTGGGGGAGAACTACACATACCGCGCTTTCATCCTTCAGCTTGAAGAGCACAAGAAGAACTTCAATCCTGCCCAGTTGGCGGGCCTCGAGCAGCGGATGGCCCTGCTGCAATCGTTCATGGATAAAGGGAAAGGCACGCCACCTCATTCAAGATTTGAACCGGGCCAGTTGACGATCATCGATTTGTCGGACCCGTTCATCGACCCGGCCTCTGCGTGCGGCTTATTTGAGATCGTGACGCGGCTGTTTGTGAGAGCAGACGTAAATACTGGGAAGGTGCTGCTAGTGGATGAGGCGCACAAGGTTTGTCTATTAGCTGCTACGATGCATATATTGCTCACTGTGTCGCAGTATTTGTCTACTAGCAAAGGCACCACTGGGCTGACCAAAGCGTTGTTGACGCTCACGCGCCAACAGAGGCATTTGGCCATGCGCATATTGATTAGCACACAAGGTATTGCAGCAATTATAGCCACCGTAAATTACGCTCATTGTTTGCAGAGCCTACTGTTGTTCCTGCAGTGCTTCTGGATCTATGTACAGTGGCGATACTGCACCGATTCCAGTCGCCCAGCTGGTGGAAACACCTGGCGGAGCATGTGAGCGCTGATGTGAGCGCCGAGGACGCGTTCGAAAAGGTGGTGGGGCTCCAAGTAAGTAACTGTATCGTCTAAAATGAATGTCGCTAATGATGTTAGACGGGGGAGGCGATTATTTTGGCCCCCTCGGGCTTGCAGGTCAAGGATGGTTTGCTCCGGCAGCTGGGCCGCCGGTATTGTTGCGTGAAGATGCGAAAGCGGGTGACTGCTGATGGGGGGGCCTCGATTCTAGTGTTGGAGTAGAGGATGGTGCCAGCGGGCTCGAGCGATACTGGGGAGTAGTTAGGAATGTGCTAAATTGAATGACGTGTGCTGACGTTTGCGCCTGATTGTGACCGAATTTGGCAAGGCACCTGAAAGTAACTTAGCAAAGGGCCGCTTTTGCCCATAGGCTTTGAGTTTGGGCCATACTGAGAGGCCTTGCTTCCGCTGCTTGAGAAAGAAAGAGATTCACGACCGTGAGAAGCAGGTTCACGCATTGGGGTCCTAAATAAGGGCATAAAAGAAAGGTTTTGTTTTCCTTCAAAAATGACGCACTTCAGTCCCACTACTTAAATTAGTACATGCAATATCGTCTTCCGCATGCCTTTTCAGGCAGACATCCCTATTTATGTATTGTTCTGGCTGAGGCTGATATTATTATTCGCGTTTCAATCACAGCATATTATATGCAACTTCAACGAACTTATGGATATCACAAGATTGACAAGACGCGGAGCATGAAGGTACCTGGAAAGTTCACTCCATCACCGGGGTCAAATGTCGTCATTGTTTTTAGAGCCAAAACTGTTGCGTTTCGCTGGCTCATTTCACCATTCACCCTCTTCCTCCACCCCGCCGCCTTTCCTTCTTTCTTGCAAACAATTCGCTCAAGATATCCTCAAATGCCTTCCGGTACAGGCGTCGTCGACGCTTTCAAGAGTAAGTCGCTTTAATTATTTATTACGTCTTTTATTTAGCATTTGTTGATGTTCATTTGTGGCATGTGCTCAGATCTCATACGCCATGGAAAACATCATCAAGCCGCTGCTCGTGAACAGAAAACCTCGGACCCGGACTCTTCAAGATCTCCAGTCTCCCTCGATACACCCCGTGGGAGCCCAAGACAACAACAACAACAAGCAACGCACGAATTACCGAACGATGTCCAGTTTGCTGAGCAATCGCGCTCACCCGACCACCGAGAGGCTGCAGAAATGATCGTTAATGAGGAACGCGAGGCCAGCACAAAGATGCCGACGTATGTTGGCCTCGAGAACTTTAAGCTGGTCGACAAAATGGGAGAGTAAGTGTCACAATGCCTAACTTCTGATCGGGTCTGATCCAGCCCTTCCTGCAGTGGCGCCTTCTCAAATGTGTACAAGGCAATCGATTTGACGACCAAGAAGAAGGTTGCAGGTGTGTACTCGGCGCTCACTTGGTGGTCATCTTACTGTGCTGATTCAGCACCCCAGTCAAGGTCGTTCGCAAGTTCGAACTGAACGCATCCCAGGTTAGCAAGCCTCCCGGCAATACCCATCGTTAACGTTCTCATTTGGTACCTTCTGCGCGCGGCACATTATTTTGTGCTCTGTCGTACAGGCAGGCGACAAGCATCTGAATTCCCAGTTCAAGAAAAAGCCGCGCGTAACAGAGGTGCCGTTTCGATCTCTTTGTGCCGTGATTCGAACGAAGATACATACATGCTGACCTTCCTACCATGCAGCGTGCAAATATCTTGAAGGGTGCGTTGAATTTCCGATTCCTGACGGATATAGCTGATCTCGCCCTTCTGCAGAGGTCCAAATCATGCGAGGGACAAATCACCCTTCAATAGTCCGCTTAATCTCTTTCTCGGAGTCACCTGAGCACTATTTCATTATACTCGAACGTGGGTGCTATCTGCCAGCGATATACTTTCGGGCGCTGACTAGATGTATGACACTTAGTCATGGAGGGCGGAGAGCTATTCCACCAAATCGTCAAGCTCACATACTTTAGCGAGAACCTCTCCCGACACGTCATCCTTCAGGTGGCCAACGGAATCCGATATCTGCACGAAGAGCGTGGGGTCGTCCATCGTGATATCAAACCGGAGAATCTCCTGTTCGAGCGCATCCCCATCGTCGCTTCCAAGAACCCCGTACACCGCCCATACGACGAGGAGAAGGAGGACGAGGGCGAATTCATCCCGGGCGTTGGTGGCGGTGGCATCGGCCGGGTCAAGATTGCTGACTTTGGGTTATCGAAAGTGGTGTGGAATGAGGAGACCATGACGCCCTGCGGAACGGTCGGCTACACTGCGCCCGAGATTGTCAAGGATGAACGATACTCCAAGAGCGTGGATATGTGGGCGCTGGGATGTGTGCTCTACACTCTGCTTTGCGGATTTCCACCTTTCTATGATGAGAGCATCAATGTGCTCACAGAGAAGGTCGCCAGAGGTTACTACACCTTCTTGAGTCCATGGTGGGATGACATCAGTCACACAGGTATGCCCGTCTCGTCCTTAGACACTCGCATTATGTCATACTTATAGCACCACAGCCAAGGACCTCATCACGCATCTGCTATGTGTGGACCCATCTCAGCGCTACACCATCGACGAGTTCCTCGCTCATCCTTGGTGTACAGCTGCTCCAGCCCCACCGCCACCGCCCACACCTTACGCTTACGGGCCTGGACGAGGCCTAGACTCCCCTCTTCTGAACGCTGCGCAAGGTCGCCGCGCAGAGGGGCGCTCTCCTGGCATCGCGACGTTGAAGGAGGCATTTGACATCACATATGCTGTCCATCGTATGGAAGAGGAAGGCGCAAGGCGGAGAGCGTATAACGGTCGCGGTGGGGCGGGCGAGCGTGGCTTCCTGACCGGGCTTAACGAGGCCGACGAAGATGAGGACGAGGAAGAAGTGGAGGAGACCCGGCGGAAACACGGTGATGCTGCTGGTCGCGCGGTGGCGCAGGCCAACGTGGGTACTACTGCGGCTGGCTCTGCGGCCACTGTGCAGAAGAAGCAGCACTATGAGAGTGGACGTGCTGGCCAGCGTGATCGCGGCAGTAAGAGAGGGCCTGCGGCGACGGGGAGCCGGGGCTTCGAGCTCGACATGGATGCAGCGACACTGTTAGGGAGAAGGCACAAGCGTTCCACCGAGCCTAGTCCGCTGGCAGGCAAGCCGATGACTCGTCAACAGTCCGATGATAGACTGCCACCCGGTAGTCCCATGCGCATATGACGACCTACTGACGTCCTCCTCCACCATCTGGTATGGGCATATTCCCTTCTCGGACACTTTCGACATTCAGCTACATACCCCCGTGTACACGGCTTTCCCGGGGTTTTTCTATATGTCTATCATAAATCTGTCCTGGCCTGCAGTGTATCCTTTCGCAAGTTTGTTTCCAATTTCTCACGTCCAGTCTCCCGTGCATCCATAGTTTTGTTTTTTACCCATAAATTACTGTAGATTACTGCAACATGGCAATTATCCCATGTTTCCGTACATGTAGCTTCGTTGTGCTAGTAGGTACTTGAGCGGCAATCTTCACACAAGTGACAAAGAATACACATTACACACGATCTTGAATGATGGAAGGTGTGTATACACAGTCCTTGCGAGGTTGATGTGATGCTATCGGCGTCCGATAATTCCGGATACCGCTTTAGGTGCAGCCGAGGCCCAAGATGGTAGTTCACTTTACCCTGCCAAACTTTCGTCGGCCGACTGTTGACTTACGTCTCGCAACATCGGACGCGCTTCTTCCTGAGATTGTCCCCGCTCATTCAGTCACCGAGTCAGCTTCAATCCCTTCCCACGTCTATTCATGAACGAGAATCATCATGCTGCCCTGTTGATCTCAGAGAAGCGGCCACCATGCGGTCATACACATGCGAAGTTTGAACGTGCTCGGCGCTGTCCTATTTTGTCTATTTTGTCAATGTAGTCGCCGCTTCACAGCTTCGGACGCCATCAACCCGGTATAGCATCTGCTCGATTGGTGGCCTGCGGCGTGCACGCTGCTGGCAAGGCCAGCATCACACTTTTATCCCGCTCCCGTGCGCGCTCGGATCTGCTTAGATTGCCAGCACCTGTTCTGACGACGGCATCACGATCGTCGAAGAAGGCGCTGCATGGTTCGCTGGTTGCTACCGCATGCAACATCGCTAGATCTCGCGCAGATGCTTCATTCGACTGTTTCGATGTTTATCTCCATCAGCTGACTCTCCGACCGATGGACGGCTTCCCGTTGCGACGTTGGAAACACGCGCTGGGATGCGCCCTGGTTACTATTAAGGACTGTATCTACTGTGGAGCTGTCTTCGGTGCTCAATATGAATATCGATTTCCAAAGAGGCTCCCCGCTTTGCAACCAATATTTGCAATCCAACTGCCCTAAAAGTCCAAATGTATTACTTCTCCTACAGCGATGCCATCATAATAGCCAGAACAAGGTGTGATGCGCTTAACTGTAAGGCTTGGCAAGACCGCTGGCAGGGACCAGGGCAGCTCCCGCAAGAGCAGTCTGGACTGGCGACTGGAACTTCTAGCTCACGAGGACAGCGCCAAAGCCGCACCAAGCCCGCAACCAGCGCGCACAGCGCAGACTCACTGTCTACTGGTGATCCGATTTTGACTGGATGTCTGTCAGACGAACACCAATTTTAGCCTTCTCGCCAGACTGGGTGGAGGTGTTGCGTGGAACAGAGCAGTATAAGAGTCGACCTTCGTCTCTCTAGTTCTGCATCTCATTTCCAGCTCTATCGTCTACTTCTTCAACCACCATTCACCCATAAGATGTTTGCTAGTGCCTTAGTGTCTCTCGCCTTGTTTACGGTTGCTGCTCAGGCAGGCAAGCGAGGCCTCGCTTGGCCGTGGTGTGAGTTTTCAAGCATTTTAAATCTGCTGAGATAATCTGACACCCTACACAGACAACTCTCCTCTGTAAGAAAGTATAATTCTCCGCCCAAGTCTCATCGTCTGAGCATCATTTTAGCAACCCCGGTGTGCTCAACAACGGTGATGGAGAGGTAAGCTAGCAGCCTCAATTTCCGTCATTCTCTCTGACTGATCACATGATTTTTCAGGTTGTAGCTATGTCAGTTCTAATCTGGGCAGCTTCAAGATTGCAAACCGACTAACTTCACTGTTAGCTACGACTGGGAAACATATGCTCCGCCCTCGACCAACGGCGCAGGGGGACTTGGCTTCATTGGAATGCAGCGCTGCCTTGACTGCTCCTCGAGTCCCATTGCTGATTTGGCCTCTCGCCACGCCGCGCAGGGCTGGTCTAGTAAGCGTTTATGCCCCTATGGAGCGTTAACTACTTCTAAGTTTGCCAACAGCCGTTTTCACTTTGAACGAGCCGGATATCAACGGCATCAGCCCCTCCCAGGCAGCATCCTGGTACAAGCAATACATCAACCCTTTGGTTAGTAGTAAAATCTATTTCATTTTCAACGACTAAAACTACTCTCTAGGCCATTAAGAAGGCGTTCCCTGCCGTCACAAACTCTGCGGCTTCCGGACAAGGGTTGAACTGGCTTGCGCAAATGATCAGTGCATGTGGTGGAGGGTGCTATGTCGACTACGTTAATCTGGTAAGCTTTCTTAAATTTGCAAGCATGGACGGTCTCTGACAATCTCTCCTCAGCACTGGTACGGGTATGTTGAGCTACGTTCTCGCCGCCCAAAAATAAATATTGAAAATCTCTTTCTTCCAGATCTTCCTTCTCGGATTTCCAGGCCCATGTCCAAGCCGCCCACTCCCAATTCCCTTCGTACCAAATTGTTGTGACAGGTGAGTCTCTTTCTGGTGGGAAAGTTAGACCGGGCTAACCAGGATACAGAGTTCGCTCTTGCCGGCGGCAGCCAAGCCCAACAGTAAGTACAAAGCGTCTCAACGCAATGACGTATGCTGACTGGTGGCAAATCTAGGGTTGCTTTCTTCAAGCAAGCCTTCTCATTCTTGGATGGTGCCAGCTACGTTCAGCTCTACTTCCCATTCGTTGCCACCTCGCCTGCTTTGCTTGCAGCCAACGATGGTGGTGCCGTTTCACAGGTTGGCACAGGGTCTTGTCTCTTCAACAACGACGGATCGCCATCCGCTGTCGGAAACCTCATGTACTAGAAGATCTCGACGCGGGCACCCATTTATATTTTCTCGGTGATTA